>JABXJD010000080.1:1862500-2062500 GCA_013375575.1 Percina caprodes | reverse complement strand
CAAGACGCATTGGAGATAATTACAATTATCACATGTTTATATCAATCATCATTAACCAGATTGAAAAACATATATGAACCCGCACTATTAATCTTGACAGATGTCTCCTGCATTCAACATCAATTTATTTGAATTTGCTCAACTTTTGTCAAGCTCCTTATATCTTACATCAGCCACAAAACTACATTTTCATTTTCAAATAACAAGATTTCTTCTCTCTTTGATGAGCTGGAATTTTTTTTTTTGCTTCTTGCCAACTTTAAGTGATAATGGAAAAACCAACAGATACGTGTAATTGCGTTATTGTAATTGGATGGCATGAGCACCTGAGTGTGAAAAAAAAATGAAGTCCATAGCCACTTGATCACTGTGAGCTAAAATAAATATAATGAGACAAGGTGGTTTTATAATGTATAGAATTTCCATTTTGGCTCCAGTCCACGCAGGTACTGTACAACTATACAGTCAGAGAAATCACAGCTGTGCCACTTATGCATGAGTATTGGGATTACTGTCACCTTTGTCTGCATATTTTTCTTTGATTAATGTCACCCAAATGCTGTGTCTTCCAGTTGATTTGCATGATTTTTTGTACATGGTGCAAATTTGGGGATAAATTAGTCAGTCTTCCCATCTTTGTTGTTATGGCACTGAGTGATTTTTACTGAAGGAAAGGAGTCTCGGAGCAATAGTCAGAGAATTACACCTGTGAGATATGCTAATCATTAACACCGCCATAATGACCTTATTTACCTTCGTATAAAAGACAGAAATTAGCATTGGGTGCCCTAAATGAACGGGGAGTTAATATCAAGGCACTCACTTTTACCCCCTATTTGTTAGCTGGAGAGGCTAAACGGTGGCTTCAATATGTTTAGTTGCAGACAACCATCAGTCGATGTCTTTGAAATGTATTATGGCGCCATATCCTATTGCTGCCTTGGAGGGGAATTCCCAGATGGTCGGCTATGATTAGGTAGTTCCCTTAACTGTTTAGAAATGAGCATCTGGAAACACAGGTTGAATTAACACCACTGGGTCCCTCATTCTCTATAAATGAGTGTCATTCAATTAATGTAATTATTAGGCATACAAAAACTGAAGGACTAATAGATTACTATTATCCCATCATTATCTCAGACTCACAAGTGCTTACACTTCTGAACAGCCTCACATGTGTTTAGCGCCACATGGAACAGCCTCCAGCTTCTCTCTTAGGCCCTCAGCTTACCTACAGACAAGTTTATAAAATTAACAAACTTGGTTACTTTTTAAATCATCTGATTTGCATTTTGCTTTCTACTGTGCAGAGAGTTTGCTCTCATTCGTGTTCCTTTCGGATGCAGAGCCCTGCTGGTTTTTATTTTTGTCATGTAATCAGGGACTGATTTAAACCTAGAACACCAGCTGAATGAAATCAAATACCTAGTAGGACTAAAAAAAACATGTGGTACTCTGGGTACTGAGGAGCAGGGCTAAGGGCCACTTAATTATAGCGTTGTATCTGTGACAAAATAAAATGCACCTCAGAGGCATCATTATCAGCAAATACACAGATATACTGCTCGGACAAATCAGTGGTACAGGTTTGAGTTTCAAAGAATCAACTCTTAAAGCAATTAGAAGTAAGAAAACTGGCAATCACAGTAGAGGGAAGCTATTTCAGAACAACTTAGCCATATTCTGTCTGAGACTCCTGTGGTTATTTCTGCTACATTTGTTGCAAACAAAAAGAGGTTGATCTACAGGATTTTGAAGACATCGTCCTCCGGTCACTTCACACTATCTGACATAATGGACGGGCAGAGCGGATGATCGGTGTCAGCTCCTCATCAGCCGCCTCCTTTCACATGGATCATGTGATGCAAGCTTAAAGTGGCCTGTGTCGTGCCTCTCTCTGTGCATCCCCTCCCCCCCCGCCCTCTCTGGAGCCCCCGCTGGCCGGAGGGACCCTCTCCCCAGGCTGGAGTGGCTCCTGCTGGGACTCCTGAGCCGCTGGCGAAGGGAGGGAGGAGGAGTTACACAGACCTGGAGAACACTGTCAACAGCCTCAACCTCCCATCACCCTCCACCCCATCCTACTCTCCTATCCTCTGTGCTTGCTTACCCTCCCCCATATTATTCCTGCTGCATGCATGTGTATGTTTGTGCACTTGTCATTTATCTCCATCTGGGCTTCTCTTGTGAATGTATGTGTCAGAGAAAGAGAGAGACTGTGTTTGTGTGTTTTCATATAGGCCTGCTTGTGCAGCTGTGTATGAATGATTTTTAGTGTTTGCTGTATATGTGCGCGTGGGTGTGTAAGTGAATGACTGAGTGAGTAAACATGTTCCAGGAAAAGATTTACCTCTTGAACTGAAACATCAAGGAGAGATACCAACAATAAATGTTAAATACTGTACAACGATAATCATACACAAGATCAATTTCATCCAGATTGTCAATTAAGTCATCAGCTTGTTACAAGAAAAACAATTTGTGTTGTTATCAAATGACTTTTTATTCCAAAATCAGCATCCAAAAATAACTCTTCTTCTTCTGTTTCCTGCTCTATAGCTATTCATGTTTAATTTCTCAATTTCGGCGTGCTTTTTAAAATCTTTTTTATCATTCGTCTAAACACACTCAAACCCCCCTCAACAGGCCCTCTATCAGCCACTCTTCAGTCTAGCTCGGTCTATAACGCAAACACAGAGGCAACTTAATTCAAAAAGAAGAGATACCAATTTCTTCTCAGAAAGAGATCAAGGACGTTAAACAAAGCAAACATCTGCATCGAATTCTGATGGCGCAAAGCTAAGCCTTCAATTTGAGCTTTCCTTCAGGAGAAAGCAGAACTTAGATTCAAATATATTCCTGGTAGAAAAGAGAGCATATTGTGTTATCATGAGTCTGTTTACCTAGTGAATCTACATATGGCTATCTAATATCTTTGTGCCATTGAGCAGGTTGGAGGCTGGAGTCCCAGGGGTTTCAAGGCTGGGATTACGCATGGCGGGGGTTGAACTATTGCCCCTGTGTGATTGAAAGACCTCCACCAGCTTAGGCCCTGTTTATTGTACATTTGCATTGCTCTGTTCCATGAAGCTGCTGCGAACTATCAGTGGCCAGGCAGCTCATATCTGGGCTGCTATAATTCGGTTTCCTCCGGATCCCCCTCATGCCTTCCAGCCAGCAGGAGAGGGGGGTTTATAGGCAATCATTTAGTCTGATTGACCAGGATATGCTCTGATCAATATCTCGCACCAGGCCCCACTTGGTGAGCGAAAACAAATCAAGTGTTTATGTATTTCAAGCCAATATTTACAATGGCATTCAGGATGAAATACCAAAACACTTGAAGTAATAAGAGGACAGTTTGGATATGTGTCATGTTTTGCACATGAATAAAAAGTTAAATTAAAGACATTGTGAGACAACTTTAAAATGTGTCTCCTGTTTTGTGTCAATCAGTTGCTTTCTGAAGCATCTTCTAGCACTGGAGAGCAGATCTATTAACAAAGATAATTGCGTTTGGATCCATGCCCTGAAGTGGTCAACTACGCAATTTCACTAATTCATCCTGGTGAAAGGCTGACCTTAAGAAATGTAATTACACACACCTGAGTTACACAAGAGCCCAAGAGGTCTGCAAAACGTTCTGGTGAAGAAGGTATAATTACCCGAAAACAATTAGCCCATTGTATTTGCAGTTGGCAAAAGAGTTCTTCCAATAGAGCTTCTAGCTTTAAACAAACAACTCATCGTGAAAAGGCTGTTGCATGCTGTCAATATTAAAGCAAGAACAAAACTGATTTGTTCATTGTTTTAATTTCTTTACATTGAAAAATCACAAATTTGGGAGAAACACAATTCACCTGCCTCTTTTTAAGGTATACAGTGGGGAGCGGCATTAGTTCTACATGACCAAGTGGAATTAAGTGGTTTATAGAATAACCTGGTATAAACACAAATCATTTATGAATTTTAATAGGCCCGCCCATGCCTCATAACTATGCATGATTTGATACTTTCATAATTGACAGGAAATATGAACTAGGCCAGGGGTTGCCTATTAGAATGACTTTTCATTTAATTTTTTGACAGCCCAATACACAAATGTGGGGCGGATTTCCAAAGCATATTCATGTAGTGCACAGGAACCTTTTTGGTGAAGTCTAGCAGCAATCCCCCGAGGCCAGACCACCTCTCTTATAATTACACAGTACTACACTGTACTAGTGAAGTAGATCTCCCTGAGAGTCGCACAAAATGTCTGAACTGTTCAAACGGGAATTTAATTTGTCCATTACAGTATAACATTGCAGATCCATTTCAGTGAATAAAATTAACATTCAGACACCAGCCAGTGCATTACAGACAAAATAGTGCTGTGTTGACAGGTATGTTGAACACGATGCATCACTTCTTCTCAGTGAAGGCGACCGTGCAGACAGAGCAAATATAGAGTGTTGCCTTTTGTCCAAGTTCAGTTCAAGTTCCCCTCCTCATCCTCAACACCTACCCTTACCAGGGCTGCTCTATGGCAGAGAGGTGTTCATATACAATAGAACAATATGCAGTGGGAGGTGGAGGAATGTGGGCCCTATCACCCCCCTTTTAGCACAAGCTAAAACTCATTGTATCCCTAAGATGTAAATCTACACCTCTGGGCTATAAATGTGCTACAAAGAGGGTTCTTGACTGAGTAAATTAACATTCATCCCACTGGCAATTAAGCAGACAGACTGACATTGTAGCTCCTACATTGTCGCAACACTGGGGGCTTTGTTGACATGGCGTCTGGACAGAGGAAAAACCAGAGGAAAATATTTTCAACTGAGTCATCGACTGGACATTGGTATCTGGAGACTAGAGTCTGACTTCAAAACAAGACGCTTTAAAGCTGTGCGAGCATTTCAGCTTTTAGCTCTCTCATGGGATACTGTTGCACCATTATTAAGATCATCTTCACACCAGAAGGAGCACAAAGTGTCAACCCCATTTGTTATTTCACTGTACACTGTTGACCAATTATGGACTGTAAATCAGACAGTTTTTCTACATTGCCAAGAAAAAAAACAGGTTTATATCAATGTGCAATGTATCCACAGTTGAACCTAATGTGAAAACTAAATGTATCTAAATCTAACAGATAGTGATGGCTGTTCTTACCATTCATAGCTCTAAAGGAGCTCGTAATAAGCACAGAGACACATCTTCAAATCAAGCTTAAAAAAACCTATATGGACCTGAATCAAAAAAATAAAATGTATCCTGGGGAAAAAAATCCATTAAAAACAATGCATCTTAGCAAATATAGAACACACACACATTGGTTAAGACTATAACACATTTCTGAAAGCATGAATACATTACCATCTGCTCCTTGTAATTCCAGACAGTTACAGTAGTGGCATGTTTTGGTAAAAGGATATCATTAATCATGGGTATAATCAGATGACATCAGGTCATGGCCCACTAAGTGTGTTTTCCTCATTATGGTAATATAGAGGAGAGGGATGTGTTTCCGCTCATATATATTATATATATTTTTTTCACTTTGACACTTCTTTTCATGACAACCTACTCCTGATGAAGAAGGAAGGAAAATATTGGGAGCTTGGATACAACAACCATCTCTTTTAATGACTACAAACAGTGGCTAAAATCTTCATTAAATAAGAGACTTTACATTTCAAACTGAATAGAAAAAAAGATATGAAGATTTTAGCTGCTGCTACAAAAATGTTCAAGCAGTAGTAATATTTAGAATTATTTATAATTTATATGTCTGAACAAGTCTGCATCATGTTTATGTGCCATCAGATCTTAATTCAAGTCACCCAAACTTCAGCTTATGAATAGACTGAAAGCGTTTTTGTGGCAGTAGAAAATAAACCCTGAGGCTATTTACTGTCTCCTTGATATATGAAGTTTGTGGTTTTGATTGTGTGTGATTATGTTCTGGGAGAATGACCTTTAGTGGCAACCGTATTGTAATATATTGAGGATATGTCAGTCGGCAGGAGTACAGTGATGAGACGAGGCCAGGCAACCGGCGTTTAGAGCATCGATCTGCCGGGCACCATGAGTATAGAGGGGAATCTGAAATATTTCAACGCCTCCTTTTCCCAATATACAGGTGGATACGAGATCTCATCGAGCTGGTCTGAGGCACTTGAGGCAGCCTGAGCAGTCGAGTACAATAAAAAACAAGACAGAGGTATATGGACCCTCCTGTCTGTGATAAATGGCGAGCAATAGATCAGCATGTTTTTCCTGAATCATACACAATAATAGCAATTATACAACGCAAACTGTGTACTATGTAAACAATAGCTTATTTAAAAATATTTGCATTTATTCTGTATTTATTAGTTTTCTCAGTAAGACAACATAAACCATGTAGATCTAATATAACTAGGAATATGACAATGTTGTATCATACTAATGATGATTAATGTGGAAAAGATAAAAACAGTCGGAGTGGAGGTGACAGGAGAGGTGGTGCAGATTGATATGGTGATGGATTCTCTTACCTCCACCTTCTCATTAACTCTGGCCTGGGTAATATGACCTGTGAGAGATTTTCTCCTCCTACTTCAGCCCTAACGCTGAGACTCTAAGCCCTGCTCGGTAAGCCCTATCTCATAAAGCACAATTAAGTGGGCCAATCAGACGGGCTTAAAGTCACTCTTGTGCCTTTACTCGATAATTAACTAAAATACATCATCAGCAATGAATCAGCCCCGTGGATTTCAATCATAGTCAATCATAATGTTGTAATTTGCTGTGACTTTTTCCTCAAGGACTACTTGATGTGATTTGGGAAAAAATTATTTTAAATCAATATTTTTTTAGACAGTTTTTCAAAAGAAAGAAAAATACAGAAAACTAGAAAAACAGACACAAAAAAAATCTGATTTAGAGTTCAATGTTATTCTGTGTGCTGGTTGAATGTGATTTGAGTATGTAGTGAATAGTTTATCTCTGGGGTCTGAGCCCTAACTATGGAAGCAGAGCACCAGTGAAACATTAATCACCAAAGTATTATGGCTCATATCCTTGGACAGCACATTAATTCAGGTGGCTATTAGGCTGCCTTGCAGCCAACCTTCGAAAAAGGTCCACATTGAAATTCAGTTGACAGTGTACAGTGTGCAGAAAGCTAACTATGGTGTTACTGCATCCCAACAATAAGCAAAACAAATTGCCCGTGTCAATATAACCAATATGTAGGTATATTTAGTAGAGCAGGCGCTGAGACAAAATGTGTACAGTGGACTTCGGTGGGCAGTAAGTGTAATCACTCTGGACTGTCTCAACAGTCTTTCTGTATCCTTTGTCAATAGAGACAGACACTCTACCTGTAGATGGAAAATAAAAATATAAAAGGCTGAAGAAACACCAATTAGAAAGGCTCTCTCTCTTGCACTTCCTCAGAAAAGTCGGGCTCCGCTAAAGGTCAGCCTGAAATTTGAATGACAGGGCCAAAGTCTTTTACTCATAATTTTTGTGTTTGCAATAGATTTCGGAGCAATTCACAGCCTTAAAGGCCTTAAGTGGAACAGCAATTAATTGTAATGAATAATCTGACAAATCTGGTTGACATATGGCCACTAATACTCCTCCTTTCTAGAGGGAGCAGTGGAGGGATTAGATTACCTCAAATGAAATCTGGGAGCGCTGTGCCATCTGCATGTACAGGGGGAGGCAGCACACGTAAAACAGGACGTGGGTGGAACCGGGGTCTGCTCCCTGCTGCTCCAGTTCCCTCAACCTCACCAGCAACTGATTTGGGAATGGAGCCTGTTTTTTTCTCATCTTATTGAACCAGCTGCCTCTCAGGAAGTAAAATGCAATAATGCTGCGCCGTTGCCAAAGTCGAACACACCGAGCAAAGTAAACAAACATGACAGAAGTGATAAGTGTTGAGCAAACATATAAACAACACCACCGCGTCGAGCCATCTGAGCGCAGTGAAGCTATAACTTTATTAAAAGCATTTAAAAGTATGATGAATTACCACGCCACATATATAACTCCACATCTGTGTCATCATTTTATTTGTAAAGCTTCACATAAGGTATCAAATAATCTTATAGCTTTAGGACATGAAATACTTATGTAATGAGTGGCCAGTTAAACAGTGAAAGGAAACCAAGAATCCTAATCCTAACACATGGGCAGTTGTGGAAGCACACTAAAATAATACTCCATTGCAAGTAAAGGTCCTGCATTCAAGAAGTATAAGCAACATAATTTACATAAAGTATTAACAGTAAAAGTACTTATTTTGTCATACTTCTTATATTGTTATATTACTGGATTTTTATAATTAACGTATTAACATGTCAGAGGTACTTAAATGTTGTAATTGGTCAAAGTGGAACAAATTTTAACTACATATACAATAACAATGCATGGTATTTTATAAATGGTTTGAATGTTTTGTAAGTAAAATCTTAATCTGAAAAGTAAGCAATCTAAAAGTATGTTTCCCTCTGAAATGAGGAAAATGGAAATTCTGAAGTAAAGTACTTCAAAAATTGTACTTGAGTGAATGTACTTAGTTACTTTCCACCACTGTAGATGGAGCAAGACACTTCAGAAACACCTGCAAAACACAGGTGTGTCTATCACTCAGATAAATATTATTTTAACTACTGTTACAATTTCAGGGTCATTAATATGTCTGAAGCGCTTTAAATAGTGCCAATAAAGTAAGAATAGCCTGGACCTCAGCTCTGTGAAACAATGCATTGCAGGGAGTGTGCTGCCGTATCAACAGAACTGATAGGTGTAATGACGTCACATTGTAAACTCCTGCTAAAAGCCTGATAAAGGTGCAGCGTTCTGCAGGATGTCTATTAACAGCCAGCTGACATAAGCAACTGGATCAGCACATTCATTTAAAGACAGGAAATCCTGTTCTCATAATATACTTTTACCATTTCCCAGCCTTGTACGTAATGTGGAGGCCAACATATGACTACATAGTTCCCAGCAATATTCATATTTTATAAATGCTTTTTTTACAGCTTCCCTGAAGGGCTTAAGGAATAGTTCAACAATTTGAGAAATAAACTTATTTGCTTTCTTACTGAGTTAGATGAGAAGATTAATACCAGTCACCTGTCTGTACAGGAGATATGAAGCTACAGCCAGCAGCCGGCTAACTTAGCTTACCATAACGACTAAAAATGGGGAAACAGCAGGAAATCTCCCTGAGAAATGTTATGTTACTTTGATTTATTGATTTGTGTACAGGTTACAACATTTTATGAACTGCCATGACACTGGGCGGCACTGGGGGATGCAACAATAGGGAAATGAAAATGACAACAGGACGGACGCGATCCCCAGGCACAGGGACACGATCCGCGGTCTCTGTGGCACATAACAACAGGGGAATGAAACTCTACACGTCGGTCACACCAACCGGACGGTTGTGGTTAGGAAGAGAATAACGCTGAAAGGAATTGCGACACACAGGACGCAATCCCCGGTCTCCGGGCTGAAAGTCATTTGTGTTGTTTTACCCATCCACCACCCCGGCCAACCTCCTTGTGCGGATTTTCAATACTTTTCGATACTACTCGCTACCATAATCGTTCGGTGATTACAAAATAGGCTTCCCATTTAAATACTGTACATTACTTAAAAATTCGTAATCAACACACGAAAATAACAACATTAACGTGACCTGTACAGGCATCAATAGATTAAATAACGTGACCATTTCATGAACTGCCATGAGACTGGGCTGCACTGTCCAGGTAACAAAATCTGCTTAACAGCACCTCTAAAGCTCACCAATTAACATCTCATATCTCATTTGTTTAATCTGTACAAAAAACAAAATGTAAAACAACAATTTGCTGGTTTATGGGGTGTTATGCTCTCGACTTCTTCTTGGCTGGGACTAGTAACTTCCTGGAGTCTCAGCCGGTTACCTGGCAACTGGTTCTAAAGAAAAAGTTTGGCACATAAGCATCAGAATTGTTGTTTTTACTCTTTGGTTTTTATACAGATTGAACAAAGATACAATGTGTTAATTCATTTTGTGGACGGGTCCAGGCTAGATATTTCCTCATTTCCAGTCTTTATACTAAGCTAAGTTAGCCAGCTGCTGTCAATAGCTTCATATAAGGCTTACAGAAATGAGAGTGTGATATCTTGGAATTTTTACATCAAGAAAGCAGAAGAAGAAATGTGTAATAGAAATATGATATTGTTCTCTATCCAGTGAGCTAGCACGACAACATACCCACTCCAAATTTTCTTTTAAGATCACAGACATTGTTTTTTTAAGGTGTTAACTTTGGTCTGAGAAATGTACCAAATTAAGGCACACACTGTACAGTTGTAGGCGTACTGTGCGTTTGAAGTAACTCAGTGAAAGACACTGTTGAGCGGAGGTGGAGATCTAAGACACATCTGTCTAACCAGCACTAATGTGACAAAAACTCACCTAGAAAACACAGGCTAATCACCTCATCCAAAGGCAGTGGGTGTCACCTCACATATCAGTCACCACTGGCGGCTTTATGATCATCACTTTAACCCCAATGTAACTCTGATACAGAACACTGGATTGGCTCCATTTTCTCCACCTGACAGAGGTGAAAAACAACAATGCATAATGATTCTTTTCTTCTTATAAAATTCTGAACAGATAGTTCAGGAGGCAGATCTCCTATTTAATTGCAGGAATTGAATAAAGAACGTTTTCCATGAGGTGCTGGTGTGTGGCTAGCATAATTGCCAGGGAGCAGGTCTTAATTTAAACCGGGGGGTAATTATCATGCAGAGCATACCCACCCAGAATGTTTGCATAACTATCACAAGCGTTTTCATAAATGATGCTTTAATTAGTCTTAATTAGAATTTGTTTAAGTCAGCAGGGAATGCAGGGCCCGTGAAATGATGTATGTAATAAGCATCAGGGCCCGCTCTGTTTTTTTCCTTACTTGGGGAATAGAGCTGACAAAATCACATCACATTAAATTGATTCAGTCAGAATTAAAATTCTTATGGTATTAATTAAATGGGGGAAGATCTCATTAGCAGGCTGTGTGGTGAGGGAGAGACCCTCTTTGCCAGCAGATGTGACGGTGTCAGAGCTGCTGTACATGCTCACCATTAAGGCCCCCAGACAAGGAAAGAGTGAGGGAGGAAAAAGGAGGAAAGGAAGGAGGTGAGGGAGTGAGCGAGAGAGGCAGAGACAAGCTGAGAATGACAGAGGAGGAGAGAGTGGAAAGGAAGAGATTGATAGAGGGAGAGAAACGAGGGAATATGAGGGAGAGAAAGTGAGAAAGAGCGAGAGAAAGGCAGTGCGTGTCTGCGGCTCTGGGAGGAGGAGGATAAGAGCGAGGTGGCAGCATATTAATGGGCTGTAGGCTCCTCACCATCTATAGCTTTATTTAGCTTCATTTGGTCTATTTGGCTGGAGGAATTCAATAAGAGGAGAGCTAATGACTTGACCAGATACCCTGTTATCAGCACTGATGAGACACCCTCTCTGCTTGACTCTTTATACAGCTACAGTAGTCTAATAGGCCTCTGGAAGATTGCTACCCAGAGTACAGTACAGACCTCTCTGGAAATATAGAACATGATTGTGCCTCAGGGAGCTTTGCCTCGCTGGTACAGGGCTCACCTGATCCCCTTGTTTGGGAGCTAATAGCTATTGACACACTTCTTAAGGAACTGAACTGCAGAATAACAATCCAATTCAGAGCTGTAACTGTACTGAGGATTTCCTCTTTTATCCTATATTATAGGTCTTCTAACTTGGCTTTTCATCCCTCAGGTAGTACGTAGTATCATCAGGCAAGAAGATAGTGGGGATGTTGAGCAATAGACACATTGTTGGGCCCCAGCAGCAGCTGTCAGTTTGAGTGAACTGCAACCTTGAGCGGACAGAAGAATATGGTAGGAAAAGAAAAAAAACACCTAGAGATCATACAAAGTAATAGCAAATCACTATTTACTTAGTTAGGTACCACCCAGTATGTTGTTGCACCTATTGCGGGTAGATAGCAGATATTTCCTATATGATGCCTGTAAATGTTGATCAGAATATGCCTCATGTTTCCCTCAGATTAAATAATACAAATGATACAACACTGGAGTTTTTATTGACAATAAAGTCAAAATTTCTAAAAGAAATCTCTCAATATCAAAATGGCTCTGTAAAACACCTAAGGCATACAGTATATGAGGCAAGCATTGTAAACACTGGAAACACTGCCCTGTATAGAATCCAATGAAAATGATAATGGAGGAAACAATGGCCTCAGGCAATGTAGCAGCAACCCAGCACCGCCAATGTTACAAGGCATCACTTTCTCTTTATTAGGAGTAAGCAAGACTGTTAGTAGGCCCTGCATAAATATTTGGGGTAAATACACACTATATCATTTTTCTTCACACTTGAATTGCATTATGATTTCCATGCAGACTCAGGTGAACCGGGGTCAGGGGACTAAATTAAGTGGGTCCTGGAAGCAGCTGCAATGGTTTCTCTCTTTAACCATGCTTGGCTGGTTAAGCTATCAAAAGCCGCTTGTACATGCATCATAAAAAAACATTGTGTGTGTGTTTAAAATTGTATTAAAATGCTGTTGACCCTTAAAATTAGAAAGGGAAACGTGCAACTCTTTGCATGGCAATTATTTCATGTCCATCTAGCGCACAGTAGAGTGGGAAAGTATGACCGAGGCCCCTTGAAAATTTATAGACAGGCAGGCGGAGAAGTGAGGTGGTTCATTTATGACAATGGGGCGTGATGACATCACACCATAAAAGCTCTCCACAGGGTCAGATGGCATATGCCGCACGCGTTTGAGTCTTTGTGTTTGCTATGCATGAATATATTAGATGTAGAGTGGGTCAGTGGTTGACATTGCTTTCCTGTGATGTATTGTGACATCCGCTGCAATGTTGTTTTTTGTTATGCCGAGGCTGTCGGACCATGTGAACTACTGTTATTTAGAATGATACAAGTTGGAGATCCTGATCCAGCATGTTCCTAAGGAGAAATAACATAGATCCATTTGACAAAGAGCTGATTTAATAATATACTGTAAATGCTCATGTAATCAACATTTCATTTGGATAAATATTACCAGATTGCGTAAGAAAAATCCCTCAAGCTGGTTTTCCGAGGTTCATAAATGCGTCAATGAAATGTTTTTGTGAAACCATACTTATGATATGTATTGGGAAATAACTGGTAGAGATGTTGCGTCCCTTTTTTTTCAGAGGTACCTACCTCTTTAATATCGTTGGTTGCATTAGGCCATTGTGTGTAATGTAGCAAATGAATGAGCAGGACTTGCAATGTAGTTTTTCAGTGGCAACTTCATTTGTTGGGTATTTAATTCAATAGACTGGCAACATCTGGTCATTTAATATAATTTCCAAAAACTTTCACATTATCTATAATGTATATTATTGGAACCCCATGATAGGAAATTCTGCTCATACCCCCCCCCCCCAAAGTGTATAACAATATCAGAAAAGCATCAAGTGTTTGTTTTTATTTGCATTAATGAGCATAATAGCACAATAATGTGTTCTTTCATTTTACAGTGATTGGCATTCCTCGTTCATTTCATTAGCAATATGTGGTAATTTGGTTACTATTCTCAGTATGTCCAAACTCAATGCTGAAACTGTAAGCGCAGGCTAATATGATAATTTAGCTTACTTATAATAATTAGCTGTTGTATATTCATTAGCCTTTTAATTGGTTAACTCTGGGGACCACCAGCAATTCCAGTCAGTCAAATACACTAATGACACACACACACACACACACACACACGCACGCACACACACACACACACACACACACACTCACACACACACACACAGTTTTCCACACAGAAAGACCTTGCAGGAGTAACCTCCCCCTGAACTTTTGTAGAGCAGTCTCTCTCCAATCACTCCAGCTTTCAATACAACTGTCAGTTTTGGCCAGAAAAGCAAGCTTTAGCTCTGAATTTGCAGCTTTGTCCTTAGTGAGAGGAAGTACCTGTGACTTCTGCACTGACATGTTGGAGATAATCCTCCATGTGATTGTCGCACAAATTGAGGGTCAGTGGCGCTGCAGACAGAGGAATGTGGCAAGGGACATGGAGAAAATGTTCAATCAGGTACCAGCCCATTCGGGAGCCTCCCTTTTCAGCCTCTCCAGCCTATGGTTCATCTCTCTTTCGCGTTCTCTCTCTCTCTCTTTCTCTGCCCACAGCTGCCGGGCTTCCACTGGGAGTGTGCTGTATTATGGCTGGGTTAATTTACTGATTAATATCCAGCCACTAGATCCAGCTTTCCCCAGATGGCCAATTAAAAACTACAACTGGCAGCGGGCATAGGCCTGGCAGCAGGTTGCCGTCGGGCCCAGGGCTGGAGGCTGTGACAGAAGGTGTGGGTCTTGTTTGGGCCCGAATAAGAGCCACGGACTATCTTACTCTTTGACTCTCCACCAGAAGGACAAACTAAAGCCACAATACTGAGCAGAACAGAAGAGAAAGTGGGGCTGCTAGGGTACACCTACTGTTACTACAGTTCCAATACTGATACTGTGTCATGAACAGAAAGTTATAGGTACATCCAGAGTTCATCATATGGACATCATTAGTACAATAGTTATATTTTAATTGTGAATATGATGTATAGTCGGTACAACATTTTTATTATCTATAGTTAATATCATAAAGTGATAATATGGGTATAATAATAAATAGGTGGTTTAGGGTTTCTACAAAAAAAAACATCCAGAAAATAAAACAGTTCTAGTTGAAATAATTACTTCACCTATGATACACATTTACTGAGTCATTTTTCAGTAATTATTCAAATAAAAAGATAACTACCTATAGTGGGTAGAAATAAAATCAAATTAAAGATATGGTACAAACAGATTAATGATACATGAAACAAGCCTTGTTTATATGAATACTCTATGTAGTGGTATTAAATTAATATAAAAGTAAATCATTGGAGTCTAATTATCTTGTTTTCTATTCAATGCATTTGATCAAATAAATAAGACTATATTCACTTAATTCACTTTGTTCTTACATATTGCATAAAACTAATTTTTACTTTGCATAACATACATTGTATCTAGATGCTATAAACTTTAGGCATTTACTATGTTATACTCAAATAAGTACATTCATTTTCACAGTATTATTACATAACAAACACTTAGCCACTACTATGTTTTTAATGTAACCTTTTTACGTTTGTCTTTTCAGGTAATTCCTTTTTCTACCACTAATTATTGCATAATATCAAAGTATATGTTTGGTTATTTATATATTTAACGCTATGCCATACGATGTTATTGAAAAAGTTACAGGTACATTTTTGTATAATTAATAACAATAATAACAAGTAAACATTAGTTAATAACTAAATGTATCACATCATGTTAATGCTCTAAAATATAATTACTTAATACTATTTAATTATTGTCTTCTAAAATAAAGCAATTTTATTTAAAATCTAATATGTTTTTACATATAATGTAATTTATTCTTCACAAGTCTATTTATTCTTCAAGTATAATATAATCTAGAATATAAATATTTGACATCAGTAATATCTGAATACAAACTGTGCAATATAGCCTAAAAAGCTTATTTTCTTACATTTCCACCGAAGTACTGCTGAATATTACCAGTCTTCAATATAATCCAGCCTGCAACGGAGCAATGTTAATTTCACTGTAATAACCCTCACATTATGAGACACTGCTATATTTAGATGGAGGCCATTTGAATACAGGTCTTGTCTTAATACTGACACAAACCTTATAAATGGGCTAGGGTCACCATGGAAACACTGTAAATACAATGGCCACTGCTGCTCTGAGAGGAAGGGTAATTAATAACTGAATTACGGAACAGAGATAGAAAGCAAGACAGACCCATGCAGCTTCTTAGTCCCTTGATAAAGGAGAGTTTAATACAAACAGTTGTACTTCTACTAGGTCAGCTAAACCAGGGATATCTGGGCCATCTCTGTTCAAAGAGAAAAAGGCCACGAGCAGAATTGATGGCCCATTTCATTATGTAATTGCCTCTTTAACTTCCTTGTTCTGAGCAATCGCTCTTTAAACTCAAGCTCAAGGTAATATATGCAGAGATATGAGGGTAGTCTCACAGACAGATAATTCAGTAAATAGCTGTAATCTTTGCATCACCTTTAACCACCCCGGAGCTGGCTAATATGTCATCTTAAAACCGTTGAGTGCTAGAAATGAGGTGCGGTACATAAAAAAAGTGGTCGGATACAGAGACAAGTTGTACATCAACACAGAGCTGAGTGGAGAATCACACAGACCGGTGTAGGACGCTTACTGCGGCTGGGGATATCAAAAGTGTGGTCCGGTGGTGGAAAAAGGCTCCAGACAGCTTTTAAGCTGCCACCCTCAGTGTCGGGGTACAAGGAGCACAAAGCTGGATATGATTACCTACAAGACAGCGATGTTTCCTGCCCTCCAACCCTTGACCTTAAGGTGTACCCTACATACAATCAAAGTAAACACCAAGCTCCTGCTCACAGCCTCTGAAGTGGGTAGATGTGAGAACACAACACAAGTGACCCGCTTCCTTTCATTTTCCTCTTCATAAAGATCCCCAAATGAAAAAAATGCAATGCAACACAAAGCAGTGGTGGGAAGGCTGCGCTCTTATTGAAGGGTCAGTAGTAGGATCACTGGGAGAAGGTCACCAAAGAGCCCAAATTCACACCCCATAATTGAGAAACAGGGGTCGCTGATTACAAGGCAAGCAGCATAGAGGAACAGAGGACAGTTGTTGGAGCTGTGTCTCACCTCGAGCTGCACTGAAAAACAAGACAATGCGCTAAAAGAGGGCTCTAAAAAAGACCGGATGGTGTTCCAAGGTCCACCACTGTGATAAAGAATGAAGGCTTAATTAACTGAACAGCCGGATCTAAATATATCAGAGAGACAGAGAGAGAGAATCCCTTTATGTAATTAGATCAATTGGGCATGAAGTGAAGAGGCTTCATCCAAGAGCAGTGTGTGGTTTTGAAGTGGGATCACTGACTGAGGTTTGATTACCTTTTGATTGTTAATGCAAAATTGGATTGTGCCACAACGTTATAAATCCCTTATTTTCGAATTAAGAGTTTGGAGGATTGTTTTGTGCTTATTTTTTTCAATAACTGATACATGCAGGAGTCTTAGTTTTAAGAAAAGCTTAATCCTAATGTGCATCATAAATAGTTTTTATAGCAAATGGGCTTGTCACATTCAAATCATTAGAAGTAATTAATGGCTTCTCTGATAATTCACCTGAGTGCTTTATGTCCACTTATTCTGCCTATAAATTACCTTTAGATGGACTTGTTCCCTTGTCATTTCCAAACAGAGCTTTTTAACTGAGGCTATGTGAGATGTTTTTCACCATTTCACAGTACTAGAGGACACACCTCCAGTATGCATTCTGCATTGTTTGTAAAGACAAACATGTAAAATGCATTCTAACTGTAAGAAAATAACACATAAAAAGAAGCAAACAATAATCCTTAAAGAGCTACCAAAGCACTACATCTCTTAATTATTTCTCTACTGGCTGAGAGAGCTGCTTGTCTCTTCAAAAAGGACCCAGAGTCAGAGGCTGGTCCCAACATGAGGGTCCCCAGGGAGGGATAGTTCTGTGGCCCAGTGGAGCAGTAGAGTGCCTCTGTCTCTGTCTGTCTCTACACCTCCAGTCACAGACAGAGGACGTGCGTGAGGGATGGGCCTCATCGTCCAGGGGAAACGGCTTGTGTCGGCCGCCCACACTGCGCCTCCTCTGTGTGAAATTGGCTGAGAGGATGTAGACATATTCCACGCACTGATCCATGGCTGAGTATAAACAGGAGAGGATCTCGCTTTCACTCCTAGAAGGTCAGGAAGCTTCCCCGTAAAACAGTAAGTGACACTGCCTCTTCTGTGCTCGCTAACAGTCTGACCGGTGGAACTTGACCCTCCCTTCTCCGCCCTCCTCCTCCTCCGCCGTCACCCTTCTCTGTGAGGGTGTCCTCTGTACAACCAATTCTCCCAGTCACAGTGGGGTGCACTGATATTTAGTAGCTGGGTATGCCAAGTTAATCAACAATTCCTCGGACAGATACTCAAATTCACATTGAGGGACAGAACAGCAGACAAAGCGTTACACATGTGACTGAAGATCCATGACCAGCTGAAAACACCTGTAATATTTAACCTCTAAACACTACTCTGAGTCATATATCACAAGTACAGATAGACAGATGGAAAAACAAATCCAAAAATTGTGTTAGATTTTCATCTCATCACCAGCAATGTCCAAAGGGTTGAGACAGAGGCATGAGATCTGTGCACGAAATGTGATTGCGGCCGCAGTAAAATGGACTGGAGAAGGCATGAATGTAATTAAAGTGGCTGACACTTTTATGCTGGGTAATGGGAGTCCAGGGCCCAGCTATTCCCTGACGAGCTCCCCTCACAGCATGGAGTACATTTTAATACCACCCTGCACAATGACTTAAATGCAACTCTCAAGGCCTTCATGGAGATATAATATTGATGTGTAAATAGGATAAATGCCAACATCCTGGGGTTTAAGGGACATAGTAAATAAACACTACCTAATACACAACATAAAACCACTCAGGCGTCTGGTAACTGCAGAGCAAGACAGGAATGAACGAGAGAAGAGTGCAAGACTCAGTGTCTACATTTAGCATACTCCAAAACA
Source organism: Percina caprodes (assembly GCA_013375575.1). Lineage (NCBI taxonomy): Eukaryota > Metazoa > Chordata > Actinopteri > Perciformes > Percidae > Percina > Percina caprodes. Next base: position 2,043,748 of record JABXJD010000080.1, on the reverse strand, counting down.
TGCACATCCAAAATGACATACATATAATCCTCAATGTATTAAAATACAATAAACTGCTCAATATTTTTGTGATTTACATGCATTAAAAGTACTGAGCATGAAACTGAGCATTGTCTTCGAATAGCTGCTGGTTTAAACAAAAACATCCTCCTGAACAAAAGAAACTGTTCTATGTGAAATTAGGCTTAATGAAATCACAGTCTGCCCTAAGTAGATGAAACAGATGAGTTGTGTTGTGCACCACCACTTATGTCAGGAAACAAATGCAGAGAGTAGACAAACAGTTAGGCATTGTCCAATCAGTAATGTATTTGTTAACGCAGGTAGGAAGGAGGGAGCTTTTAGATCACAGTGGGGCAGATAATGAAGAAGTTAATAAGAGGAATGGTACTTTGAAATGTTCCTCAACCACCCAGGTCCCACAATTTAATCTGTAATAAATAATCTCGCATCATTGCAAGATGGCATCTCATAATGGCAAATGAAATATGCTGGTATGATAGGTACAATAAATCTGGATTTTCCTATGGTTCCCTCAGGCTAGGACAATATGCAACTATAGTGCTCTCTGTCAGGAAGAGCAGATCTCAGAGCCATCATAAAATCTAAATGGGCACTAATTAGGCAAGCCTTCCCTCTCACACTTACTATTTCTATTGACATTTTCAGCGCGCGTCCCCCCTCCCCCTACACTACCATAAGTCACTGAGAGAAGAACTCCCAGGATTGCAGAGCACGGGGCTGTTAAAGGGAAGTTCAACTTAGTGGTAATGAATAAATTTGCCCTCCCATGCAGTACTGTTTCTTTTGTCTTGGACCCAAGCATATTCATGTATCTAAATGGTAATTTGCTTTGTAACTACCCACGCCACTATGGCAGATATCAGAGCTATAAATATACTTTATAATTGTCTTTGATTAGTAACAAACTCATTGTCATTTTTTTTTTTTTTAAAGATGGAAGACGAAATGCTTTAATTGTAATTTAATTTTCTCTGAAACAAAATCTAGCTAAGACATATTTTCTGTCAATATTAGAAACCAACTATAAATATTTAAGAAATGATTAATAAGAATCATGATGATATTCTTTCTTGCTCCAGGCACCAGTAGAGTCTAGTTAACTTCTAAAGGGAGCCCTGGGTTGACGGGTGGCGAGGAGTGGTAGGATTACGTAAATATATACGTCTGCATTCCTGCCTGCTTCAAATTAATAAAAACCTAATTCGTGCTTGGCACAGGACTGCTTGTTGAACATATGCTGCAAGCATGGCTAAGCCATCTGGCTGAGAGTCAAGTATTCCCACCAACTGTAGTCTTATGATACCTGACAGTGGAAAAGCTTTATTCCCCTGGCATCAGAGGCACAAATGGAGAAATATTATTGAAATGATTATCTGCATCAAGACTCAGATTTGGGCTGACATTTCGCTGGCTCTGTGTAATCCGAGGGGTTGTCTAGGAGAGGGCGGAGAGGGGGTTTGCCGGTAAGCCTTGGCGGGATGATTAATGAAGCCAGGATACTGGGTGGACCCAGCCCACCTCCACTCAGACCCAGGGGCCGAGCCCCGCATATGAAATTGGCCTATGTTGCTCATCTCCCTGGGAGAGAGTCAGTGATGATCCTCCTGACACCGCTCCATACCTCCAGTCACCAAACAGCACTCCAAAGCAATGCCAGATCCAGGCTTAGGAGATACTCTTCTCACACTGTGTGGCTGTAAGGGAGGGCTGTGTGGTGAAGAACAGCATCCATACTCCTGCTCTTCTGTCAAGCACATTTCACTCAAGCCATACTGTGTTCTTTTTTCAGCACGTCAACTTTTCTGCAGTGCTCAGTAGGTGTCATTTTATAGCAGCTTTACATTCAAATTTTGTGTTAATAAAAATAGGTTTTATCTTAAAGGTAAAATAACCCTTTGAAGTTTTGCAGGTGACGTTTAACATATTTGAGGGGGGTACACTGTCACCCTTATAAAGTTTCATCAGAAAGCATCACATAATGTGAAATTGTGTGGCAAGTCTTCTGTTTTTCTAAATAAAACCATTCTTACCTTTTAATAACCATGAATCCATCAGTGGTTTACATCACTGCAGCAGCTTTTCCAGGCTCTCCCTCAACCCCTTAGTCTTGATGGATGAGCCTGTGAAAGCCTCTCAAGACGCTGAATCGGATAACAGCAAACCAAATTCTTGACCAAGAAGAAGTAGAAGAGAAAAAAAAAGCAGCTACATGTAGTTCATGAATGAACCCAGACGAAGGGGAAGCAAGTAATTCAAAAAAGCGAGGAACATCTTTAATCATTCTGTGTCGATGATTAGTCATAGACAATGTTGCTTTGTTAAAAGTGTGCTGTAATTAATAACTGGAGCGGGACAGAACAATTGAGGGAGCGAGTGTCATGTGTTGTACAATACTAGAGAGGTGATTTCTAAATAGTGTAAATTAGATGTTTACCTATTGTGATCCAGCCTGTGACACTGCAGCCTCTTTTTCCTTGAGAACAAGACCAAAGAGAATGATTAATTGCAAGCTCACTGGGTTTTACAGCTTCAAGAGTAAATCAACTTCTAAGAAGTGCTAACTTGCTAAAATATAAACTAATTTTAGGCCCCAGATATTAAAATATAATCCATCTTCTTCCTCCACAGGGAAAGCTAATTAGAAAATGTGACTGGCATAAGAGAGGAGAGGTGGAGGAATGGAGGGATTAGACTCGGGAGCAGAAAATCACACCCTCTTGCTAAATCTTGGGATTTCTATCAACTATTTCTCATAGTGCCTCAATGATTGACACATTTCCAAAACAAAAGATTGAAAATTATTTTATTCTACAAATACTATATTAAATTAATAGATTACCAGAGTATTTTGTTAAATTGTGTATCAATAAAAGAATTAACTGACATATCATTCTCCCCAACAAATATTTCTGCTTTCTTTCTGTCTCTGTTTATTTGAACAGCTACTTGGCACAGTTTCTCTTTAATGCAATTGCCAATAAACAGTTACATAAGGCAAAGAGGCTACCTGACTGAGGCTTCACTGGACATTCAGCTCCTGTGCACTTTGTATGTATTGATCTTATGCACTAAAACATCCATAGCCTATTGTATAATGCAAGTGATATATGCTTAAGGATCAGAGCAGTTCTAGACAGAGGAATAACTGTATTATACTATCACAGACCACAACAAAACTGTAGAAATGTTGTAATACAAACAACTAAATAAAAGCATGATTTACTTATTGATTTACTTATTTTGTAAATTGAAATGTTCTTCTCGCGCAAATATCTTGAACGTCAGCAAGGGTGTTTTATGTGTAAATCAGTGGAAATAAGCAGTATGAGAGTACATTACATTACATGACACAGTAGCAGTGTGCAACAGAGCTGAGTAGTCCCAGCCAGCCTAGCTCACTCGAGTCCCAGAAGACAATCCCCTGAGAGAAGAAATGCTCTGAGTGGTGACAGCTTAAAGGCAATAAGCCAATAATAAAGACCAGCAAAGTGGCCATGGGAGAGGGTTCTGTTCCTGCAAGCTTCAAAACAACAGAGCAAACAAGTGTCACTCAAGAGTCTGCAACCAGGTATACAAAGTTAAAGTGATGTCATTTTTTAAACTTTCTTTTATTTATTTTTTATTAATAAAACTATTTTTTTTTCTAAATCTATAAAGGATGTCATTTTGTTGAAAGGTGGCAAATTGACAATTTGTTTTAACCCTTTCAGTATTGTAGGACATAACTTCATATCCATTTAGAGGGAAAATTTTCAAGTGTTTAGTGCTATAATAGCTGTACAATTGCTGCCCTGCTGCGTGTCTATGTGGCTGCACCAAATGCATTAAAATGCTTTCCTACTGACTGTAACTACTCAGAAACACTCAAAATAAAATCTTATGAGCACAAATACCTCTTAACCTGACAAAACTTAATTTCATAATGTATGGGCATGGTACAGGAGGTGGTGGTATATGTATTTAAAAGCTGGAGTTGTAATGGACAAAATAGTTTCTTTATTCGTAATAAGAGACATTGCTCTGAGTGACAGAACAAAGTACTCACAGATTGAGGAAAATAAATGAATAATAATATTAAATTCTCATAAAAAAAACATGCACCTGTAAATTATAAACTATAGATTTTGCTACGAGCACTAATTGGACAGTACTACTGGAAGCAGCACATACAGGGGCAAAGCGCATCTAATGCCATGTGGCCCAATTCCCTCAACCTATCACAACAAACTGTCTTTTCATTCAACCTCTGTGTAATCAACTTTTCTGTTGGAACTTTAGTGATCGACTCTAATATTATTCTTACACTTCGGTGCAGTTGTACCCTGTGTGGATGACAAATTTCTGTGCTAGTTTGGGAGGGAGAGTGCTGCAGGGGTAGGCAGTGGCCAGTCTGTGATGGGGGGGCCAACCAGTAGAAAACTCATTTGGAATTCAGCACTGCAACATTGCCATCTTTTGGCCAGACTGTATACTCTGTAAAATCCCAGGGATACTCCATCTCCAAACACATACTGAGGTCCTACGGCAGCTTGACACAAAGGTACGTAATGGATTTATTCCTTTGTAACAGAGAGAAGAGGAATTATTTTTGGCTGATGATGAAATAAATAATAGTTATGTTCCAAAGGTAACTACAATGCAACCTGAAAATTGTCTATTAATTAACATACTGTAGTCTGGAGCCAGGATACAACAAAAGCCAACTGACTAAAAGTAACTAATCATTATGTCCTGTGCTATTTTTTTGATTCAAATATCAAATTGAAAAGATTTTACGTGATGGCTTGTAAGTAAAAAAACAAGTGGGCACATTTTAGCTTTAATTCCATCATCTTCTCTTCTTATGGGAGCAAATTTGCAAACATGTACTGAACAGGAAAGCTTGAGTGGGTATTATTGTCCTCTACCTGAATAAATATTTGTCTGAAGCGCCCGTGCTGTCCTGTTTTCCCACAGTGGGCTATGGGACATCATGGATAAGGGAGAGGATGGGCTCTGACAGAGAGTGACAATTCATCCCTTCATCCCCCCTAACTGACATGTCACATTCTCTGATGACTTTATTGTGCTTCCTGTCACTGCACTTAATCTGTGTGTCAGTCAAGCCGGAGCAGCACACACCATCACCTCCAGACAGCAGAGCTAATACCCACCCTTTTAATGACATTAGATTTGGAGTAATGCCATTCAGTATACCACTGATATTATCTTCTATTTGCATCATTCAGTCAGTGACACAACCAGAGCTCGGCTGATAAAGAGCTGGTCATTTCCCCATCCATTTCCACTTGGATGACAGATGTCAAGATGGAAACTGGCTATTATTTACTGTAGCCATGTTTTATCACAGACAGACATGATGTCTCACTTTACTCCAAGCTATTGGCCAATGAATCAAAATCTGTCTTTTTTGTGATATTTGGAGTACATCAGTACAATGTATACATTTGTTTTTTTATTTTTAAATGACTAACTATCATTATATTGTATTGATTTCCCAAATCAAGAACAGCATGATAAAATGGTGTTATCCTGGCAAGAAAGACGCTAAAGCAAATAATTTACTCATTCCATCACACACATAGTACATTGCTTTATTTGTCAATCTCTTTAACTTGATAATGCATTTTGTATTCTGTGCAAAAGTCTCAATGACGGGCAATTAATAATACCTGCTCAGGCCTGCCAAAACCTGCTTTAGAAAATATTCCTCCTCTCAATAATCATCTGTACTATCTTCTTCAGGTGCTATGATGACATTGTAATGAATGTGCCACAACTGATTTTGAATGATTCAAATTCCCTCTGCAATGTGTTTGGTGCTCCTGTCATTGTGCATGAGTAAGCAGCATTACCAGCCTATCAGCATTAGAGGTAACAAAATCTTTTCTTTTTTTTACTGACAGTGCATTTTCTCTCCCATCAGAGCTCCAGTGACTAATTAAATGTATTTAGCATCATAAATATTCCAGGGGGACAGGTTGACACAATGAATTAATGTCTCGCCTCAATACCAGAGCCTCTCTATTGGCTGTGAAGAGAAAGCCAGGTAAATGCTGCTGCTTGCATGTCTTGTTAAAATCAGAGGCGCATTTGTTTTCTAATACTATGGAACTGAAAATACACTGATACTGATTAAGTCACAGGACGAGAATAACCACTAGTGTCGACAAGCATCAACTGACACTAAATATTTTGTATTGTTGTAATCAAATTGATTTTTCTTAAGCATTTATTTATCGTATTGTTTTATATGCGTATATCCTTTCTTGCCAAAAGCTAGATGAAAGAATCTCTCCAACAGTCCTCCAAACCATACAACGAAATAAGTCAACCACAGATGCGTTTTCCGTCCTCATATCTAAGTGTTCTAACTGTTGCAGTTTTAAAGTCTGATACAACAAAAGCCAACTGACTAAAAGTAACTAATCATTATGTCCTGCGCTGTTTAACTGCATGATTCAAATATCAAATTGAAAAGAGTTTACGTGATGCTTGTTCGTAAAAAACAAGTGGACACATTTTAGCTTTAACATCATCTTCTCTTCTTATGGGAGCAAATTTGCAAACATGTAGTGAACAGGAAAGCTTGAGTGGGTATTATTGTCTTCTACCTGAATAAATATTTGTCTTAAGCCCCCGTGCTGTCCTGTCTTTCCACAGTAGGCTATGGGACATCATGGATTAGGGAGAGGATGGGCTCTGACAGAGAGTGACAATTCATCCCTTTATCCCCCCTAACTGACATGTCACATTCTCTGATGACTTTATTGTCCTTCCTGTCACTGACATGAGAAACAGTTAGCATTGGGTCTAGTCACAAAAACTACTTGGTAAAGTTTTTAAAAATTGTGGTTTGGGAAACAAATGGAACATTTGTCACGTTAGTTCACTTCCGGTTACGCAGGTGACCGTTAATTGAAAGTTAATTAAAACTCTCCATTTACTGTTGACCCATTGACCACCCCAACCTGCCTCTTTACACAGAGTTTGCCTTATACTTCCTGCTTTGCTGCCGTCATAACTACTACAGCCACTAGAGGGTGGCATTACTATAATCGCAAATATGGGCCGTAATTGCTGCTTAAACAAACGACTTATGGGGTAATTTTTTTGGGGGAGGACATTCTCAATCGTGAATTTCTCTCAGATAACTATGAAGCCACAGCCAGCAGCCTGTTAGCTTACTACAAAGAATGGAAGCAGGGGGAAACTAGTATGGCTCTGTCCAAATGTAACAAAATCCACCTACCAGCATGTTTAATTGTGTGAATGCTGATTCAGCAGCATTTATAGTATTGTTATACGATTCTTAATTCTTTAACTTTCTTTGGTCACCTCTAACTTGTGCAAAAACATTAAAATATCAAAATGTTCAGCTCCATACGCACATGATGGGGCTTCTTCAGCATTTGTCCTGCCAATTATACTTTTTAAAATATTAAGCTTTAACTTCTTTTTTCTTTTTTTTACAATTAAAGTCAATGAGAGCGGGCTTCAAATCTACTTCAAAATGTATCTCCTACTTCATACTTTCACCTACAGACACCAATCAAACGTTGAACCATTCACAAAAACCTCAGCTATTAGGCTATATCTCAGCAGTTTGATATTTTTAACAGTTTTTTATGAAAATTAAGTTTAAGTATAGTGTTCTTTTCAGAAAGTTTGTAATGGGTGTGTATTGCGTGACTTACAGTGGGTGATGTCATCGCTAGAGCAAGGCGCCTTAAAAAAACTACCTTAGCCCTTCTCTATAACTTGCTCTCACACCCACAATCTTTCCTTGACATACATACATCAAAACATAGGTATGCTAGTCTACTTTCAGCCAATATGCTCAGTTTAGCATGTTAAACATCATGTTAAACATCTTTGACATTTCCACGCAAAGGCACAGCAAACCACTTTTTTGAATTGCTGATATGCCCACATTTTTTAATTTTTCCACATACATTTTCATATCAATACGATTCCAAAGGACTTGCAGCGCTGAAGATGAAGATATTTAACTTATGCCACCTATAGTTTTGGCTGTCTGGGCCTTTCTTTCACAGGTCGCGCTCTCAGTGTCACTTAATGGCAGCAGACTGACACAGGTGATAGCTCATTAGCTGATAACAGAGATCAGCGATCTCCTCTGTGTTTACAAACATGGCCACTTTTTAGTAAGCATGACGCAGCATTTTCGCCAGACAGTCAAACCAGACAGTAGTATGTTGTTCACGTGCCACTGCTGTGCTACTGTTGTAACACCCACAACTTTCATGTAGTATGGCTATTATTCAACTTTTAAAGATATATTAATTAAAACAATTATCACTTTTCTTACAACTTCACCTTCTTCTTACACATTTTAACCAGCAATCAAATTTAGCTTTTGCATTAGCTTTTAAAAAAACCTGGAATTATTTCACATCTTTTTTACATTAGTGGTGTTATTCAACCTCTCAATGAAATTCATACCAATTAAAACAATTCCCACTTTTTCATTATCATTACTTCAACTTCTTACAGATTTAAGCTATTAATCCAGTTTAGTTTCTGCTGGAAATGCATTTCCTAAACATCTTATCTCATTTATTTAATCAACATAAAAAACATAGCATCACGTTTCCAGGAGTCTCCATGAATTTACTGTGCCTGGTCAATAAATACTCCTCGTAAAACTAAAAATAAAAATAAAAATAAGTTTACCGGAGATTACAGAGAGCAAGACTAGCCACTTTGTGTAATTGATTATTTGGTTTGTGTACAGTATCTTCACTACCCTCTGCGGTTTATGGGGGAGAGTGACTTGTCCTAGTGGGCTTACTGTGCCAGTGTGAACCAGCCATAAGCCGATCACTGCTGCTAGCTTGGTTTTTTTGTGGTTGAGCCCCACCTCACCTTGCTGGTACATTCACCAGTGTCCTCTGCTTAACAATGCCCTTCGCAAGCCCCTTAGGAAGACAGAAGGGAATTTTGGATGACATCCGGGTTTGAAGCCCTTTCCAAGTCCTCACCCTTGAAGAGGGAAACGGTTCACATCTTATTTTTTTTTATTATTTAGGAGCAAGGAAAAGTGTACTAGTCTCCTAAGCCACAACCAGAACAAATTGGTAAAGCTGCCAGACAGGGCTGAGGGGGCTGGAGAGGATAGAATTACACGTTATTATGTTCATTTTAAATCTAGATATTTTTCCTAATTTTCTTACATTTTCTCTTGCCTGTGAAAATGCATGGACATTCCTTTTCTCCTCCCAACACGTGTAATTGCAATTTGCAAGAGCTAAACTAATTTTACGACACAGGAACACCTGTATTCATCTCCATATTAATAGAAAACAGGAAGTATAAATCCCAATTTTCCAGCAGCCAGTGTCAGTGAAGATGTTCCTTGAGGGAGAAGGCTGTCTCCTCTCCATTAAAATATTGGTGCTCTCCCCCCCGCTTTCCCTCTAGAGCATCCCTTCTGAGCCGAAATCAGATATCATAATTATGAATGACACCCAATCTACATCACTGGGCTCGACACTTCTAATATCCATATATGCCAATGCACATTTAAGTTTCCACTGTTAAGGTGTTCTCCATGTTGAGTTATAGTGCTGTGTGGCGCCGCTCTAGAATACAGGCCCCTGTGAGTCTCATTTAGCTGTGGAAAGGGGTGGTTTGACTGATGGTCTCATTTGGATAAAGCACAAGCGCAAGGCCTAAATTACCTTTTAGAAAAGAAGAGAACCACCATAACTTTTATACTACTCTTGAAACCACAAAATAATTTGTTAATCTCACACTGTCAACCTCAGCTCTTAACAGAGGAGTAAAACTGGTCACCATTATAAATCAAACATCAACATCAATTAACATATTACAAGGGGACATTTTGTGTTATCATCTTAAACATATCTATGCAGTCGTTTAATACCTAATGATCATTAAATTTACAAATTGAAACATTAATTAGTCTCAGGGTTGTATCTGTGTTTCTGCATCCCTCTCTGTGTATGCCATTACACAATGGACAGGAAAGCGCAGGAGCCATTGTAAGGTCAGGCACTACAAAGCTACAGCTATGTAGGTGGTCTACGCTGCCTCATTAGTAACAGCGTGAGCAGTGGTCTAATGAACTTAAGACAATGCTAATTAATGGAAGAGAACAAAGGCTTAACATTTTTAGAAAGTGTGAAGCATTGAGTCTGCTTGTATGACAGCGTTTAAGCCACCTTAATCCGCTTGTGATGCGGTGCATGGTGCCTCGACCGTGTGGTGCCTCGACCTCTCAGCGGCGGTGCAGGTCAGAGGGAGCAGCTCCATACCTCAGCTGATATAGTCACCTGTGACAATCCTTTATGGGCTGATAAAGTAAGGGAAGTCTCTCAAGGAACAGTGCACTGACTTGGCGGAGGGTCTCCCCAGGGAGCAGGTGTCAGGGTTGTCTATCAGAAGGCTGAAAGGAGAAAAGGGACGTGTTACCGGGCTCTATTGTATCCCGGTTGTCATTGACTGATCGGGTCCATTTAGCTGGCTTTCACAGTGAATGAAACCACCTGAATAGATGAAAGGGAGACAGCCTTCCCGACAAACAAGGAGCCCTGGAATATTCATGGAGGATCTGTGAGGAAAAGATTAATGTATTAGAAATTAAAATGGGGCCCGGACGTATGATCTTGCTCTAACACTTGGCCAGACCTGTGTCACCCGCCGCTAGCGCCTGAAATCGGCACATGCCGCTGCCAAGGTGGAGAGGAATCATTAAGCACCCTGCCATTGTGTGAGCAGAATAATCAAACTTCACCCCCCCCCCTCATTCTTTCCCGCAGCACTGACAATGAATAATTCTGGAGCCATTTGCAATGTTAACGGCACCTATCTGGGCCATCCATGCCTTTATGATAAGAGCTCCAAATATGCATTTCAACAGTCTGAACAGAAGCTGCTTCACCAGCATTTCAAAGGACACCTGTCAGTCATCTGAAAGAGCTGTCAGTCTCTGTCACGCAACGGTGCCAGTGAAATGGCCCAAAAGATAATCTTTACTCTCTCTCTTTCTCTCTCTCCACCTCTCTTTTTCATATCAGAGCAGTTACATTTGCAATAGAGTGACAAGTGATTTACACTGGAAAATGTATTGTGTTTAAACTGAAAAAGCGCGGGGGGGGGTATTCTTTAGGCTGCTTCATTCTGTGCCAGTGTACAGCTGTATCAAATAGGCTATCATAAATGTGATCTGGGCTACACTGAATGTCATTATGTTCGATACCATGAGTACTAGACAGGCTACTGAGCTCAAAGGTGACTTTGATAATTCCTATCTCTTTAAACAGAACTCTGTGTCTATGAGGAGTATAGGAGTTGAGACAGGTGTGGGATCAAACAGGTTTGTGTTTGCAAAAAGTTTGACCTTCTGTTGTTTTTAACTGGTATGGGTCTTCACATCGAGTTCACTTGTGGGTGGTTTATCTACTATGCTGGACAACACTGCCCTGCTATCTCTCTATAGATTTTCATCTGATAAAATCTCTCTTTTTTACACACAAAAGGAATCTAATTATTTCTTTACTTAACTTCATAAAACCACTTTGTTGCAAATTTCATTTGCATGGCCAATTTATTGGCAAGGAGACAAATGAAGCCCCCTGCCCCTCCACATGTAGGCCAGTAATTTGTTAAGCACGACTAACTTGTGTGCCACCAGCTGTTAGTGATATTTACAGTTGAGTGCAGAGGATGTGTTTGGACCGAGGCTTGCAGGGCCAGGGCAGCACTAGGCCCAGTCCCTCTTCCCTCATGGCCACACCATAGGCGAGGACAGCCAGCACAGACCACAATACCATAAAATCACAATACAGAGGTGCAGAGAATGAGACAAAATTAACTTTTAAATACCCTGGACAGATTTCTGGCTCAGTGGAGCGAAAAGTAAGCAATGTGCTTTATGATACTGTTGAAGTCTGAATCTGCAGAATGACCTTTATGACATGACAAGTCATCCTCTTCAAAATATCCTCTGTCACCCTCCAATATGTACTATTCAATAAAGCAAAAAAAGAGTGTCAGTATGGACCACTCTCCCAATCATGAATCACTAAGTTTTGGAACATATATCACGCACACCAGATATCAGTAGCACATTTCGATCACTGAAGTCAGCCACAACTGCCTGTAACTGTCTTCAATGTGCTCCTGGGAACTCTGCCAAGAGCCAGAGTCACTTTAGTTCATTCAGCACAAGCTAGTACAAAGCTCTGTGGAAACCCTTATGCTTACCCATCCACAATTCGTTGTTGTTTTCCAGCAAATCAGGCCATTTTCATACAGTACAAACAGCCAAACAGCAATTTAACGAGGAATTCAAATTTTGGGCACTCCTCTTTGTCACATAGTTTCCACACCATGTCCGTTCCTGCAACAATATCCTCATTGTCGCTCATGGAGGACATGGTTCAAGAAGTGAGTCACTCAATGAATGTTCACTTTCATTTCAGAGTGCAGTAGGCTGGCATAATCCCTGATACTGAACCCTGACTCACCAGGTCTTTTTTAGATTAAGCATTCTGTCCTTCTTCCATTGTGAAAAAGGACTTGCACTCGCACTTTTGACGAGATAAAGTTCATCCACATGCTCACTTATGAAATTACATGTGTCAGAAAGACAACAAGGCTGTTGTGAGCAAAAACATTATGAGGAAACCCACTGAAGACAAATGAGCACATGATCAAATAACTCACGAGTGAATGAAATGTTATGAGTTAATCAAATGAAGTGAATAAAAGAACAAAAGCGAGTAGTTATCTTGTCTGCAGTTTTTTTCCATTTTGAAATCCTCACACAAATGAATGTCAATAGATGTGCTTGTACAACAGCTTTCTTACAAATTATTCAGTGACTACAATTTTGCAGTTGAAAAAGTCACACACAGAAAGCCATTTACCTGAGTCACAAATGAGTATGTAATTGAGTCCTTGGGGAAAATAACTCAGCTTAACTACTGGAAATAATGTGTAAATTCAATACATTTTCTAATGAGCTCATTTGAGTTTGCTGCAATTATATTTGCTAGTGTAGGTGCAGATAGGATTCTGCAGCTGAGTTGAGGTGAATAAAACCACGGCTCCCTTGTATTCATTAAAATTAGCATATGGACCTGTCAACACTTCTCAGAGGTACATTGTAACAATGCCATTTAGCCCTGCATCAAGCACTGCCAATGGAATGAATGCATGTGGTGGGTAAATGCCTCCCCACCCCTAGCGACAGGGGTGGAATAGGACTGGCAATGCTGGCTCTGACGCACAAAAGAGGCTGCATTTTAACAGCCAGGCCCTGGCCTCTGACCAGGGGCCATCCACATCAACACTGCTTACACTCCACTATACCTCCCAGCTACTGGCCCAGCCAACCAGCTCTATACACACACTGAGACAGACAGGGAGAGGTGCAAGGCTGGAGAAATGAAGACTGCAAAAATGTGCATGCGTGCTTGCGTGCGTGCGTGCGTGCAATAAAGAAATAAAGATAGGTATGTCTCTGCAAAGTGAGTTTTTTTATCTTCCATTTAACAGATGTCTATTGATCTTCCTTAAAGGTCCTTTTTTATCTAAATAACAACAATATATTTATTTTCTATAAATACCCAGAGTCTATCTCAGGATAAACTTAAAAAAAAAAAATTCTTATCAAAAGGTGGCAGGAATGAGAGGCCTATGAAAAAGAGCTCCTTTATTGTTGTTTGTCATCATTACACTGAAGCTGCCAGTGAGAGAAGGTATTGTTGCTCAGCGGAGCACACAAGGCCCTAGTTGCATTGTTGTGCCAGGATTTTAAAACAGGCGCGAGTTATCAATAGACCACAGACTTTTCGACTCACTCAGCTGTGCAACTCGATACACTTCAGAACCATGCATGCTGAACAGCCAGCTATGATCTCACACAATTGGGCTGCTTAACTGACAAATATTTTGTTTCCAGATGGATCCAGGTCTATCTCTAATGGTTAGACGGTACCATCACTCCACTAACTGTCAGGTTTTCTTTCAGCTCTTTATGCTTTAAAAAAGAATATGAGCTGAATATACAGTATCAGTTGGATGACACTATTCCAATTAATGACATTTCATTAGAATTTGCCATTCTGGATATTAGTAGTCACACTGTAATACGACATTAACTTTGCGATTTGCTTATGAGTGCAGAAATGGAGTCAGAGAATTCAGCCCCATGAAAGAAGACAGAGGAATAAAAGAAAGGCTAAGGAGAAGACAAGGCCTCAGCTGTGCTCCGCACTGATCTACACACTGTGATTACCTGGAGCAGAAAACCGAATGTAAAGGCCTTGGGCTGGCTTTGATATTTCCATCGTTTGTTTGTCTGCTATGACCTGCACTACATCTAACAGACCTAGACTGGAGGTCAGTAGGAATCAAGGGATGGCCAAGCACACATAGGGTTTTCCTCTCCCTCTTTATTAAACTCTCACCAACATTCATTATAGTTACCTTTTGTCTAGTATTTGGTATTTGTTGCCATTACATAGTGTAGGCACAACTAGAGACTACTCAACAATCAAGTTGTTGCTGGATAATTGTAAAACCAAATGAGAAGCAGCTCTCCTGAGCTGCAGTGATAGAATAAGAGTGCAAACTATTTTTATACTGAATTTTTGATGTTTTTTGGTTTAGTCAGATGTCAAATCCAAATCCAATGGTGCAAAATGTTGCTTTTGTCAGAGAATTTGCAATCTCATATTGTTTTAGTGGGTTTATAATGTTAGTAAATAAGAACTAATTAGGTAGAAATCTTTAAAAAATAAAAGGTATGTGTCATTTTACAGCAAAAACATGCACATGTGCCATGTCTCACAGACTAAAAAGTCTGGTTTTGGTAATCATCTGACTGTGCTTCTCATGACTAACTAACTGAACCAACTATAGATGACATGGCAGAAAATGCTGTTTGAGACGTTGTTTACTATAGTCTAAATATCATACATATATATCATACATCATATATCATACATCTAAATATTGTACAGAACTTGGAGTTCAGTATTTATTTTTTTATGTAATATAATAATTCATTATTATATAGCGCTTTATCATAAACACTTATACAAACTCATCTCTGTATAAGTGCTTATAAGTATCCTTTAGTTTAAGTTGCTTCATCCCTCTAAGATGTGAAAATGACACTTATCCATTTTGAATTTGGCAAAAGCAGATTGGACAAATGTTCACACACGTATTATACACCAAAAAGGACTAAATGAATGTTAAGGTATGCATTACCTCGATTTAGACTAAAATGGAAATGGAAAAAGATATAGAAATGATAATTGTATACTTACATAGTATTTAACTTATGGATTATTTGTCTCATGGAACAGATGTAGGATAATAATAAATTAAAGTAGTGCATTCATTCAAACTTATATAAAGCTATTTGAGCTCTACAATAAGAGCAAAAAATTGATGAATCAATTCCGGCTCCTGCATGGGAATTTAACTGCATTTTAAATCTGCCATAGCTTACAATGACAGCTCTCAACCGTTTCTCAAAACATGTTTTTGTGTGTAGAGTTATACACCCGAGCTCAAATTTCTCTCGTCCCTTCAAGCGCAAAATACAAAAGGGCTAGGCTGCCACCACCTGATTCAATCAAGTGAGTTACATTGTATACCCATGGGCAACAAGGCAACTTGTATTTTAATTAATAATGTAATACCCTGGTCTCAAAGCCTTGACCCCTGGCATTCTTGCTGCTTTTTTTGTAAATACTCTCAAGATCCCAGCAAAGATGCTGGAAGCATTTTTCTACACACTGGATTTGATAAATAAAGCTTGAAAATAACATTGTAGCATTTTGAAGCCCTATGTGAATGAAGAGAAACACGTTTTTTTAGCATTATGTGATAGCTTGGGAAGCAATGGTAGTTTAGATAAAGAATAATCAGAAAAAGAAGAGCACTACTAGTAGAGAAGGAAGGCAAAGGAGAAGAAAATTGCAAAATAAATGTAACAACGTTAGAAAAGAAAAAGGTACCAGGATGAGCAAATATCCTATGTAAGCAGAGTATGGTGTTAATGAAAGTTAATGTTAAGGGCTATGAAGACATAGACATAGCCGTGAGTGCTGTTTTGTGAGAAATAACATGCACAGTGAAGGGTAAACGCACGCTTCTTTGGAGATCCTGGACCGGAAAGAAGCCTAAGGGAGATTTAGGGCTTGTGGGATACGGGCTGTATTTAACCTTTCTCTGCAGCCACATACACACCACAATGACAGGGAATGATGGCGATTTTACAGTATGCCATGAGAAGTACTGACTCATTTGTTCACACATAACAAAAATGCTAACTAAACATATGAAAGTAAATGACTGGAAAACACCAGAAATGACTAATGCACTGCAGCCATGTTTTTAGCCATAGCATAACGGATGTGAGACAACTCATGTATTTTCACATGAAAAACAAAATATGAATTACCTGCCATTGATTTGTATCGGTTTGTATCATTTTTAAACCACTTTTTTAAATTGTTAAAATATCAAACAAACTATGAGACATTTTTTTATAATCACAATTTAATTTTTAATAGAACAAACATTTTAATTAGCTAACATGAGCTCAGCCACAAGTAAATCGAAAGTGATTATTCCTGCCCTTAGAGAAAGACTGTCTTCCTGCGCTCTGTCAAAAGGTCAATTATGGCCCCAAACCGGCATGCAGTGACAGTGACCTGGAAGCGCTACTGATGACCCCACATCCAGGGGCCCAAAAGAGTTGATCATCTAACATGCAGGCTGCCCGAAGCTATGGAAATCTGACATTTGTCCTTATTCAAATGAACACAAACAATATGCATCTCATGCCTCTCCCTAACCTGTGCCAAATCTAAGGCATAGGGACCAGCAGTCTTAATATATTGTCCTCCAATCTAAGTCCATGCCCTTCCCTGTGAATACAGCCGCACAGCAATCACACAGAGAGCCTGCAGTAAGAGTGGATTGCCAAAAGGTGCCATCTTCACTACACTATCATTGGTCATTATTGTTCTAGTCTACAGTACTGGGGTCACAAAATGGACTGGGGTCATACAGTAAGGGAAAATGTTAAGAGTGAGAAAAATTCAAGTTATATGTTCTGCAAAATAAGAAGTGACAGATTAAGATTTTCTTTGTAGACATTTTTCATCTTGATGCTGGCTGTCATTGAAAGACCTCAAATCTAAATTCTTGAAGGGGTGACAATTGTCTTCTTTTTATTTTTAATAAAAATAGATCCAATGACTACAGCATGTGTAATGCAAAGGGATCACTCGTATTTATGAAAACATAAAGAATTATCACCTGACTCTGCAGGTGCTCTCAGCATGACTAAGTTTTATTGTGTCTTTAAGCTCATTGTTTTGGTTTTTCAGCCTGCAGCTTCACTGTTTTGGTTCAGTCTCACCGCGCTCATTGTGTTCTTTTCAGATGCAGCAGGCAGATGTTCTCAGCAAAAAAATCTAAAACCACACGACATGCTCAGCACAAAACAGCAGTCACACAAAGTGAGCAACTACCTGGCAAACATAGTGGAGTTTTGGCAGTTTAAAAGCCGGATATTTCTGTAAGGAATTGATGAAGACCAAAACAAGAGCTCAAAGTAGAGTGAATATTTGACTTACTTTCATGGACGTCTGTGGATGCAAAATTATATTGATAATGATGTTCCATATCTGTTGGCTATCTGTCATATTAGCATAAAGGTGATAATATGTCAGTGATTTTCTTTTTACAGCTTGTTTCTGCTGCCCTCAAGGGGACTACAAAATCAGGTATTGGAGGTTAAAACATAATCTATATCTAAATTACTACTGAGGATGTAAAATGCATATACTAATGAATGCTTTTTTGGCATTTTTGGGAGGACTTTTTTCAGGTGATTGTAGGATTAACTAACAATAAACTTCATGTTGATCATAATAAAGTAACATGTCACCCAGTGCAATATTGTGGTTCATTGATGTGATTTTAATAGACGACAATGGAGGTCTGTGGCAAAGAGGCTTAAGCTGGCTACACAAGCAATACTTATAAGAACTCTGATCAATACATTGTTGGTCTTAGTATTTTCACTGAATTTGTTGACAATATAAAAATTATCACCACACTAATCCTTTAAGTTTGGTAAAATATGTCAAATATCCATAATGAACTGTCCCTTCATGCTAAAGCCAACATGAGCCTGTTTACTACACTGAAATACAAAGCTTTGCAAAAACATCTATAAAGAAACTATAAGAAGGTTATTGCCGTAACAACGGTGTATAAACAGTAAATTCCCCCTGAATAGCACTTGCCTGAAGCAACACCTACCATAGTAAATGCTTATCCATGTGGACTTCCCATCTCATGCTGTTTTGTCTGCGTGTGCAGATAGTAGCAACCTGGCCTGAAACTGTATGACACAGAGCAAGGGCTCTCATGTCTTCAGGGCGTTCCACAGAGCATGATCATGAAAAGCAGAAACATGAAGAAAACTGCAAAAGGTTGAACCATGGAAACGTCTTTCTTCTGCACGTCAGTTAATTTCCTCTTTTTCCCTTTGGTTCCACATCACTTTTCTATTATGTTTTGAACACAGTGAAAACATAATACAAATCATGCTGCTGGTAAAATAAAAAAAAATCTAATCATTATGCTCTCAAATGAAAAAATAGATCCCAGTGAAAAATGTGAGGGAATTGTTATTTTTCACATTCTAATTCACATCACAAGGAACCGAAAAAGAAACACATGCTGTATATCAGATTGGTTTGGTGCCTTTTGCCCCGAGCCATGCAGCACACACTGATATTAGTTTTAAATACAGATTGCTGCAATAATAGAACAGAAGAGTCCATGTCTGCCACATAGGCCCAGTCTAGAGTACCTCACATTGCCAGCTTGCCAAGACAGCTTCAATCAAAAAGCTCAAATAAATGTAGTTCTTTGGGCTCTGTCAACTGTAAACTGTTATTGATCCCAACAAATGAAATTTGTTCACGTTGATCGATCAAACACATTATCTGTGTTTTCCAGTCTATAACCAGCAAGTGGAAACTCGGGAGGCATCAATATATAGAGTTGGGTCACCCTGGGTAGATTCCTTTCAAGCTAGAAGGGCTTTAAAAACAGGCGACCAAACATAAGTACTTGTACTAAAGGTAATGGACCTGCATCCTGACTAAACGCTAAGTGCCTCGGGTGTCTAGCTGTAGAAAGCACTTCTGTAGGCACCTTCAAGGTCTAGAGACACTTGTGTTTGTACTGTATACTTGCCCTCCTCTCTTCTGTCCTTGCTAATTCTCCCCCCCTCAAACACCCTCATATGAAAGCCTTCCAGCTGGCACCCAACGTCTGTACTTGGCAGGTCGGGAGGAACATGAGAATTAAACCTATATCACCCCAGCTACCATTTCTCAAATATCAGTGGAGTCCAGCACTTCACCAGGGACTGGTGAGAGGAAAGCATGTCAATGGAACAAAAAGCTCCTCCTGGCACTACTCCACTCAACTGCTCTGCTCATCAGAGGAGTTAAGTTTTCATAAGTAAGTAGGTACAAATGATCCTATAAGGAAGGGCTCCATCTAACAGTTGGATGACATGTGATGCATCATCTAATGTTTGTTTCATGGACAAAATGTACCTGGGAAGAATAATTAGAACAACCAAAATCTTTCAGTTTTACTACTTTTTTGGCATCACAATGTTTCCCACTGAGTTGTCACTGTAACTAAGAGAACAGCAGAGCTAGATCTACACAGTTCAGTTTATTAGGTACAAGTAGCTACAACTAATGCAATCTAATGCAACACATCCTGCAACAATTCCTATATTCATGAAGGTATCAAATTTCAGGTTTTGTTGACACAGTTTGAGGTGTTGAGTCACTGTTATAGTAACTTGTGGTGCTTTTGATTTTTCAATTTACTCAGGGGACTTAGATTAGATTGGTGACATAATCCTGCTGGTAACGACTTTGCCTCTGCGATCAACAATCTGATCCACTTCATCAATACATACATAGCATTTGTTACTCTACCCACAAAGCTCGACCCTGAAAGCTCTTTAACCCTCAAATCAGATCAGAAAAGTAATATTACGCAACTTATTAATAAAAAAATGTGAGAAAAAAACTGTATCATAACTTGCAACTAGCTTTCCAAGATGTTTTACTTGTTTTATTTTCCCTGTGTGAAGTTCACAAGCCTCAGCTGAACTTTAGTAAAACAATCTTCTGTCCTTTCACATTTCTTCAGACTAACAGAAGAGTGACAGCTTGTCCACAAACCAAGGGCACTAGAAACTAGAAATAGGAATAGCTGCCCCTCTACAGTGATAGAGCAGCTCTGATAGCTCCTTTATTATGGAAAATTATTTTAAACAGCATAAAACAGCGGAGGCTCATTTTCCCCATGTTTCTGCCACTATCACTCCAGCTATTGATAAGATGTCTAAATTTATTGCAGAATAATTCTGCAGGAAAAGAGATAAAAGGTTGCTGAATAAAATATGAGGCAAAGGCTGTAAATTGTAGCAATGCATATCATTTCATTCAAATGTAGGACGCAATTACCATCTGCTACACTCATCAGTCCCCTCCTTTATGACTTAATTATATGTTTAATGCTATCAGATCAAGGAAAGGGCAAAACAGATGAATGAGAGAGAAAGAGAAAAGATTCCGCAACAAGACAAAAGGCAGATGAAAAGTAACATAAAAGGATGGAGTTGATTTCATTCACCAGGAAATAGAAAAAGTTAATTTAGATACAATGTTCCCTCATCTCCTGAGCCTTTGTAAGATAATAAGCGCCGCATGTTGCCAATAGGTCTCATGCCAGCTAAACAAAAGAAGTCAAGTTCCTCAAAACTGAAAGTCTTTCTGCATTCACTTTTGAGAAGACAGAAAATTGGTGAATTGTTCAAAGTGATGTATGATCATTGCAATAAAGTCCATGACATCAATGCATTATCTCCATAAAACTTAAGGTTTAGTTATAGAAGACTACATGTAACAATATAGATCATTCACATATATTCTACTGTCTTTTACAAACACCTTTCTATTCACTCTTTTCTATTGCTTTTTTCAAATCAAATTATTACTCATTATCTTGCACTATTTAACTAAATGTAGTTCAAGTCTTTTTTTGTATGACTCTGTTGCCAGAATAAAATGAAACTTTACAATCTGAAACTTTTTGTTTGCATGCAAATCGCGTACAGCATTGTTCACAAAGAAAACTGGGGTTGTCCAAATTGCTGTGGGGTAAAAAGCTAGCCAGTGGGCATCCCAGGTGCCAGCGGGCACTGTCCTAACTGTGTACCTTTGGCCAGAACTCATTATAGGGTGACATTTAGGATTGCTGCTGTCCATGCCAAGTCAGCCCTCTGGATTGAGACAAATTATGTAGTTATTTTTTATGTCAGCCCTTAAGTCATGTCCAGTGAGAGCCAAATCAGTATCACCTTCATGTCACCTGGGAAAAAATGATAAAAGGCGTATCTTGTATCTTATTTGGTGAAACATTTGGGTGTACAAAAGAAGACTAAATTGAATTATGGCCTGATCTGTAGTGTAGACGCTCCAACGGTGTTGGTGAATGATAGATTAACAGCAAAAATTATTATTTTAAAAATGTATTATTATCATTTAAATGTTTTTTTTAAGTTATCGGTATTTAATCCTAACAGCATTCAATGAACACTAAACCACAGCCCTGTTTTATTCTTTCTCTCTTTGTTTATTCTAAAAAAAAACAGAGATTCAGTCATGAAATGAACAGATTTAATACATAGCCTAGATTATTTGCTATAAACCCATTAGTAAAGGAACACAAGAGTTTATAATGCAAAACATACCTAACCTAATCACAGGGGCTGCATGCTATAATATAAAACAATGCACCTACACCTGTGTCACATAATTGATCACTCTTTTTATGATTGCATAAATGTACACACATTTTCAATATCCATTAAAAACCAATAATATTTCAGTGGTTCATGTTTTGTCATGTGCACATTATATGCTTTTTTTCAATTTACGCATATATTGCAAAGGGAATAAGAGTCCTCGTTGCAAATTCCTTCATGAAGTCAAATGACATCCCACCAGATCCATCCATCCAGCTCCATCTTGTGGACTAAAATGAGTACAACAAGGGGGCCACCCTGGTAGCTGCCCAGGTTTTTTCATTTTGAAGTTTGGTAACAGATATGCTTTTGTTAAGCCTTTGAAATGATGTAATAGGTGTATGATTATATGTTAACAGACAAAAACAAGACAGTTAAGACTGTGAGTGTGCCAGTCAGTGTGACAATAATGATACTGTGTCTGAGAAAATTGTCAAATCTGCAGTAAAGCAATGAGTAAATATGTTATGGTACTCATTTAGTGGGAGAAACCATTTTGATTTGAGAAGGCCATGAATATATCCAACAGTAGACATAATAAGCTAAACAGAATAATTAAATGCTGATAAAACAATCGCTGTGAGCAGTCTGCACTAGCTTGCAGGTATCTCACAAAGCATGAAATTAATCAAAGTTGTTTATCTGCTTTGTATTAGTGGGCAAATTATAGATAATTGCTTGTTTGATGTATTCCAAGTAAAGCATTAACATGATGCATATGCGGATATTTTCCACACAAAGTTGTAGATGTAACAAACAGAAGAAGAAAAAAATGGGATGCAATTGATTTTAAGTTAATTGTGCAAAGGTCTCCCTGATGGGAACCATCTGTCAAAACAAGCTGTACATTCACTAATTCTAATCATAATTAATTAAATGGCTAACAAATTACATACATCATGGTTAGTACAGGGGCAAAACTTCCACAGGAACTGTTATGAAACAAATTATCTTTAACAATGAAAGAAAATGACATCACATAACTAAATATTATACTTGTTTCCGCAAGCCATATTTCTTAATGAATTCTCTAATTAATTTAATTCACACAATGTGCATAATTTGGAGCTGAAAATGTCAGTGGGTCAGACTTAACCATATTGTTGCTGGCTGTCTATTTCAACGAGTGCCATATTAGCACAACATGACCTCTATGTAAATTACACAGACCAACTGTTGTAATTTTAATTCCAGAGTCTAATTAACATGTTCTAAAGATATAACACAAGTACAAAATTTGCACATGCCCGTGTCAATGTAAGATTTACATTTGCCTTTATTTTGTGTGATCCCTTTGATGGGAAACGTTATGACGGCTTATGTTACAGATGTCAATTATTTAAAAAAATTATTAAAAATTATTTTTTCATGCTTCTTGTATTAAGTGCTGAACTTTCAAGTCAGGGAGACTCACCACTCAAAACTCAAGACTGTTGGAGCTGTGAGCATTTACAGACACTGTGACTGAGCTCATTCAGAAACACAGGAGTATTTCTATCAAAGGTGGGCTTTTGATCATACTGGGCTCCACAGCCAAAGTTAGTAAGACTGATACGCTTAAAAGATATCACAGAGGCATATGTGACGCTAGAGTGAAATAATAATACCCATTAGATCAATACGGTATAGTTAATGATCTTGAGCACTGAAGAACTGTTGTGGGATTATTTTATAGTGGTTTTCAGTTGGTACTGAGCCTATAAAAAAAAGTCTTATAACCTCTGAAAGACCATTTGCTTTAGGATGCAGGAACAGCATTCAGATCACATATTCAAATGTATAGATGTTAAATCAAATATAAATCATCGACTGTGCCATGTACTAGGGCTTCAATGTCTTACTTTCATTAATCTGTGTAATGTAAGAACATAGTAAAAAGTGATAATTACAATTTGTCCAGACCAACAAATCAAAAGATGTTCAAACCAAGAAAACAAGCAAATCCTCAAATTTGAGAAGCTCAAACTAAAATGCTTTGAACAAATAATCAATTATGAAAAAACTAATCATTTCGGCTCAACACTGTGTTCTATGAGTAAGAGAAGGCACGGACACATTTATGTTTGTACATTCAGTTTAGGTAATGTCACTATGAATGAAATCCTGTGTAATTATACACTGGTGATGGACCTTCACTGCTATATGTTCTGTCACCTCTGTTTTGCTGGTGTTTTTCTTAACGCTGTGCCCATTCAGTTTAGACAAAATACAATCAAATTTACCAAATGATGCCATCATGAGTGTGAATGCAGAAATGGATGAATAAATGAATAAATTGCCCAGTGGATGGAACATATAAGCTAACACATGCAATGCAGGGCTTGGGGGCTGTCCTGAGGCCAATCATTTAGCTAACACACTAATGAAAGCGTGTGTAGTGTGGCTAAGGGCAGCCACCATGGGAGGTACTACTCCCCTCCCTCCTCATGTTGGGGAGCATTAATAGGTTGGATGGAGCCAATGGGACTCCCAGGAGAGGCCTGCTGATGAAGAGGAAAACCTGTCGTTGCCTTCACTAATCACTGCCTAATGGCTGCAGTAACACAGGTTTTACAAATGTGCATGTGTGTCTGTATCTGTGTGGTGTGTGTGTGTGTGTGTGTGTGTGTGTGTGTGTGTGTGTGTGTGTGTGTGTGTGTGTGTGTGTGTGTGTGTGTGTGTGTGTATATATGTGTGAGAGAGAGAGAGAGAGAAATACTGACACTTTAGGATATTGGAAATCTCAATAAAATGTTCATTGGGAGATGCATTGTGTTTCTATGCTTAGTAATGTGCATATTTTGCACATTAGATGTTTGGTAAAACTGCAATTTACATAAGTACTGTAGGGTTATTGTGCTTTCCCAGGTACTGTAGGATTCACCATCACCAAACCAGAAAATATAAAAACTTTCTGTTTTTCTTGGTTTGTTTGTTTTGTTTCATGTGTGTCATCGGCAACTGTTTTTTCTGTTTTGTCATTTTTAACTTCCAGCTTCTCTAAAGTGAGAATTTGCTGCTTTTCTCTGATGTATAGCCTGTCATAAATATGTTGGGGTTTTGGGTTGTTGGTGAGACAAAACAAGGCATTTTAAGGCTTTTGAGAAACTGCGATGGAACTTTTTACAATTCTTTGACATTTTATAGACTTAACAATTAATCGATTTATTAAGAAAATGATCAGCGGATGAAACAATAATGGAAATAATCCTTATTAGTTTAGCCTCAAAATAAAGTATAAAGTTTCACTGCTGTTTTTTTTTTTTTTAACAAAACTTATTAAAAAATTCTTATTACAATCAGTTGAGAAATCCAGAATTCAGATATTTTTTTTTTTTCACTTTAAATAGATACTTTTATAGTTGTTAGTCAAACATAGCCAATGATTTATATTATAAATTATTATTAGCGGGACTAAATTATTAATCAATTTAATTTTAGGCTAATTTATCTAAAATGTACACACTTTTCATAATTTAGCCATTTTAATTGTATCAACTCTGGATCTATTCAACGTGTTTGAATGTCGTTCAAATGAATAAAAACTCTCCTGACTGAGTAGCCTAGCCTGTGATATGTTTGCCGACAGCACACACTGGTAAATCAAGTTATACTAGCTAGCTACAGTTTTAGGTGTGTCGTCTACATTGTTAATCTAATCTATCTGGTTTACAACACTGAAATCGACGTAACTTAAACACGTCAATTAAACATTATGACGTCAGAGCTTTTTTTTAACAGAAAGTACAACAACTGACTAAAGACAGCTCAGGCTCAATCCTATTAAGTTACTATTAAAGTCAAACTGCACATTCGGCTTTTAATGTAGCTCGCTAGTGGGATAAAGTGGCTACACTTTTAGCCAACGTAAAAGCATAGACAGTAAAAGTAGAGCTGTTACCGAGTTAAGAAGTCGCTTCCGGTTAAGACCTACACAGTAAAGGTCTCATTGAAGAGATTTTGTTGCAATACATAATTGCAAAAAAATAATCGAGCTTACCATTTTACTCTTGGACAAAAACAGTTGAAAACAAACAATATAAAATCGATGTCCACTCAGTTTCTTTTCTAGAGCTTTTGACCACATCATGGTCCTAAACTAAAGCGTTCATTTAGGAGCGCTGCAGGCTAGGATCTCTCCTTGCTTCTTGGAAGTGACCTATGGTCTTCACTGTTGTAGTCGCACACAAGTCATAATACGGCACTTACGTGCACTTTAATTACTATTAGGCTACTACTACATCATCACCTTTTAACATTACTATTATTAATTATTATTAAACTAGACAGAAGATGAGAATGTTGTTCTCGAATAATATGGAAAGTGCAATCACATAATCCAAAGTAAATTTAATTTGGAAGATAGACTGACAGTCAAATCTATAGACTAGGCCTATCTAACCTAGCATGGGTTTTCCTTTAGCCTACTTCCAAAATGCATCTTGGTATCTCTTCGTCTTCAATCACCATACATTTAGACATTGTTCCAAGTGACTACAGGGTCCCTTAAAACTTTCTGAGGAAACTGGTTAGACCTTATAGCAAGGCATAAGAGAATAGGCTACTTGCGGAGGCCTATAGGGCAAACAAATCTAGCTAAGGTTTTCCCTACAACATCCCAAGTCAATCGCTGTTTTAAAGAATCTTTATAAGCATGTAAGGGCTAGCTAGCATACTTACTGGATAGCCTACATGTGATTTGGTCAAAAGTTCCAGAACCAGCTACAGCCTTAGGTGGCCATGAACACTCAAGGCACTGCAACCACAAATAGACAAAACACAAGTAAATGAATAGAAGACACAATTTGACAACACATGCAGAGCATAGGGAACACACGGCAGACAACAACTTTTATTTTCCAGGGGAGTCTAAAACACGCCTGGGACCATAGACTGTTAACTGGGACAGCTTGTTGTGCTTTATTGTGGCTTATGATGTTAGTTAGCTATGCAATCCCTAAATGGTGTTGGAAAATATAGCCTACGTTTTTGTGGGACAACCATGTCCAGCCTTGTTCATCACTTTTTAGTATCCCCTAGTTTCCATTGTCGGCCACTTGGAGCGTTTAATGTTTTAAATTTGTCATTCCATGGCATATAGCTAACCTTGAGCTGAAACATAACCAACCTATTTTTGTTCAACGAGTGCACGTTAAATGCTTTAGTTTGAAGGCTAAACGCGAAACTTCCTGTACCGTTCTAGCTATTTATTGCTAGCTTGTTGTTAACTCCGTGTAGGCCTATATTTTCCTGTCTATCTATCCAATCAGAGTTTACTGACAGGGTGGAAGTTGGTCGCTACGCCCTCATACAACACTGACAGTCAAAGTTGTGAAGTGGAGATTCTGCAAAGAAACACAACTTTAGCTACCTGGTTAAGTTTCTTTTAGTGACGAAGAAGATTTTTGCGAGCATGTCCCCCGGCGGTTGAAGGTGACCGAAGCGGTTATGTTACGGTATGGGAACATAATATTACATTGTACCTTTGTGCTGGGCTATGGGTGTCAGACGCTGCTGTATTCTTGATTGACAGCAATGACTAAAGTTACCTCTGTTACGTTTCTAGCATGCCACGCAGGCAGCTAACTTCTCCAAAGAAAAGTAAACTTTGCCTTCAACTCAGACGTGGCCCATGCAGTATGCTACTTTGACATTTACATATTTTCACGTGGACTTCCTTTTTTTCTTTTTTCTTTTAACCCGAAAATGATTAAGATTAGGAGATACTTAAGGGGGAGAGGGAGGGTACTCGCATTTGTGTTTATTGCATCTGTCATTTGGCTGCTGCTTGACATGGCTGCTCTTCGTTTATCAATAAACGATGTGAACAGTCAGCTACTGAAGGAGCAAGTGGTAAGAGAAAGGGAGGTTTTCAAACAGCAGTCCAGGGTGACACAGGTGGTGAAAAAGGGGTTTAAACACCCAGTTCAGAGAGTGGACTTTGCTGTTACAGATGCTGGGAAAGGACAACTCAGTTCGAGCATCAAACTATCCCAAGTGTACAGACAGGGAGACAAGAAACAGGATAAGATGGTGGGGAATCACCAAGGAGATAATCTTCCCAGGACTGACCACCCCAAATATGTTGTTTCTGAACATAAAGAAGGAGCCGCTGAACAAAATGTCACACCAAAGCAGGATGTTCCTGCCAAGAAAAAAGCAGTAAACTTAGATTTTATCGGGATGATATCAGAGAAAAGTAGAGTAATAGATGACTCTATTAAAGTGGCGTTACCTGTAGTAGTGCCTAATATAACCCAAGTTCAACCTGGTGATCAGGACAACAAACATGCTCCTCTACCAACCTCAATAAAGGGACCAATTAAAAATGAAGATGTTGTACAAAACGCTCTGGACAAAATTGATTCAAAGAAAAATGAAAAAGTCAAGGATGAACCAAAGACTGAAATAAAAGTGAGTAAATCTAAGGCCGAAGAGGTACAAACCCTGAAACCTCAAATCAAGTTCCAAGCAGGAGAGGATTCAAAGGATAACTCCTCTGCTGTCAGAAACCCAGGTGTCCACAAAGTGCTTTCTCTGGATGTGACTAACGCTCCCAGAGATGCCAACGCGATTGGCCAGTTTGGTCAGGCAGCAGTTGTTGCCAGTAATGAAGATGCGGAGGTGAGGAAGAGATGGAACGAAGGGCATTTTAACGTCTACCTAAGCGACCAGATCCCAGTGGACCGTGCCATCCCAGACACAAGGCCTGACATGTGAGTCTTCTGCATGTTTTGCCATTCAAAGTGTTGTGACTGCCAAGCTGAATTGTTTGTTTTTTTCAGGTGTGCACAGAATCTGGTCCATGATGACTTGCCTTCCACCAGTGTGATTTTCTGTTTTGTGGATGAAGTGTGGTCCACACTCCTCCGCTCTGTGCACAGTGTGCTCAACAGATCTCCGCCACACCTCCTCAAAGAGATCATTCTGGTGGATGATTTCAGCACAAAAGGTAATGGTGTAGAGTATTTTACCTTGGGTGGGTCTCCATGTGGGCAACCAAAAATTGACAACTGCAGCATCCAAAGCACCAGAAAACTGGGCAACGCTGAGCAATAGGCTTTTATCATTAAAGGACAAATACGGCGCAAAATGAACCTAGGTACACATGTGTACCAAGTGTGGTGCTATTTTGAGCCTTGTTAGTGGTATAGAAATAGCGATTTCTTTTTACGTTGCTCGTGCCCTGACAGTTAGCGATATAAGCTAATAAGCGGTTTGCACTAAATCTGGTCACATTCGATTAGCATTAAAACAAATCAACCGTTCCCAGGGTCAACATATTTGTTTATTAGGTTCATTTTGCGCCAGATTTAAAAGTAAGTTATTTTTTCTGGCTGGTCTCCAAAAAGAGATTATATTTACATTTTCATCATTATGTACAGAGTTTTGCTCAACTTGATACAATGGCTTGTTTATAGCTTTACTTTTTCAGGCAAGCTAAAAACTAATAGTTATAATTTGTCTCAAATTTAGACTTCATTCTTCTGACAGTGTTTTTTCATGAAAATGTTGATGCTTTGGATTAATTGCTTTTTCATATTTTCATGAATGCATTTTTTTTTCCCCAAAACATTGTGTGACTTCAGCTATGATTAGAGATCCACCCATAATTTGGTTCCTGGTGGTTTTGTGTGTTTCATTTCAGTGGTTCTAATAAGAATTTACATTTTAAAGTGCTGTGTCATCTTTTCAAGCTATATGCACGTTGGTCTGCATTTGTCATATTTTTTTTTCTTGCAGACTATCTGAAGGAGCCACTAGATACATACATGTCCCAGTTTCCCAAAGTGCGAATTATTCGTCTGAAGGAGCGTCAAGGCCTGATCAGAGCCAGGCTGGCGGGAGCTGCTGTAGCCAAAGGTAACCACTGCTGTGATTAATAATGTTTGTCATAAATGTCTTTTAATGTATGGTTTAAATATATACATGTGCACAAAGGTACTGGAGACTTAGATGAGACGATGTGTCCCACATAAAACAAAGATAAAGACAGTGTCAGAATTTACATTAATGTGTCCAATCACGTGGTCAGACTTTGTAATTTCATGTTCCACTGAAAAAACGAGTGTGTCCTTGTCTTCGGTGATTTGGTAAATTTAAAGGGTGATGCTGTGTTTACAAGACATCTCCTGGTGAGTCATATGCTCCTAATATTTAAACTGCAGCTAAGTTTTTAAATTGTGTGTGAGTTGTGCAACATGTCAACATTGCTGTAATTCAACATGTGGGTTGTCTGGCTGCACAAGCTTGTAACTAATGTAAAAGAAGTAAAACTAGGTTGAAGGATACTGCTCAATGGAAAAAGAAATTCTGTGAGCTTTAAAAAATGTGATGACAAAAGAGCAACATTGTTAGGGTGTACATCTATTTGCGGTAAAGTTAGAACATGTTTTGTGAGGTAATAAAAACAAATGCACACATTAAGAGTGTAATCTTTGCTTTTTAGTTCAGTGATAGGGTATTTGTCCAAGGTATAGTCTTCTCTCTTTCTGAAACCCATGATTGACACAGGCAAATGCATTTTAAATAGATTAAAAGAACTTTCATATATTAAGTCTTGTTACAAATACAGTACTGGAACACAAGAGCATTGAAATGTTACACTGAGTTGCACTGTGACTGCACATTATCTTTCACCAAACTTGCATCTGCTCTCTTGTATATACTGTTTTATTCATATAACATCCTTAAACAAACAATTGCCTTTCAAAGAACTCTTTGATACACATTGTTAGGGCTGCACTGTTAAAATGCACTGTGGTTATTTGTTTAACTTCAGCAGGATGTTTGCTGTCCTTTAACATACTGTAGGTGAGGTTCTTACCTTCCTTGATTCCCACATTGAATGTAACGTGGGCTGGCTGGAGCCGCTGCTGGAGAGAGTATATCTGGATCGCAAGAAGGTGCCCTGTCCAGTTATTGAAGTCATCAGTGATAAGGACATGAGGTGATTCAGCACTGCCATGTTTGACAAGCCATACATGTGATGTGACCATGTTTATTACAGAAGGGTAGACACAGTCATTTCATTTTGACATTGGAGCTTCTGTTCTGGCTCTTTCTTCTCAGTTATATGCTGGTTGACAACTTCCAAAGAGGTATTTTCAAATGGCCTTTGGTGTTTGGCTGGAGCCCATTACCAGAAGACTACATTAAGAAGAATAACATGACCATCTCAGATCCTATCAGGTAGCTAAACAGTCAATTTTCATATTCATATTTTATTTCCTATTCCTCTTATATCTACTGCATTTTTATTTTCTTGTTTGTCTTACAGATGTCCAGTTATGGCTGGAGGCCTTTTCTCCATAGACAAAAAGTACTTCTATGAGCTTGGTGCCTATGATCCTGGTCTGGATGTGTGGGGTGGGGAGAACATGGAGATTTCATTTAAGGTATATCACTCATCAAATTAATACATAAATATTTGCCCGAACTTCTATCACTTAACTCACTTTTTGATTTTTCATTTGAACAGATCTGGATGTGTGGAGGGGAAATCGAGATTATTCCCTGCTCTCGAGTGGGGCACATCTTCCGAGGACAGAATCCTTACAAGTTCCTCAAAGACAAGCAGAAGACAGTGGAGCGTAACCTGGCAAGGGTGGCCGAGGTCTGGCTGGATGAGTACAAGGACCTTTTCTACGGCCACGGCTACCACCACTTGCTGGATAAAAAGACCATTGACATCGGCAACCTCACCGAGCAGATTGAGCTGAGGAAAAGGCTGCAATGCAAGAGCTTCAAGTGGTACCTGGATAATGTGTATCCAGATATGAATGTTCATTTAGTCAAAGCCGAGGGTCTGGTACGTAGATGAACAAACTGTTTATATTTCCCTAAAAGATCTCTTAAAAATGAAAGCTTGTTCAGCTTTCCCTCCATGAAGCTATTGTCCTCTCTGCTGAGAACCCCCTTAAAAAAAAATCAACCCAAACAAAAATGTGATTGTACTCCTTTTGGAACAAAGATTAGCTGTCTGGTAAAGCCTGCGAAAACTTTCTGTCATGATCTATTGAAGGACATGAGAACAGCACAAGCTCTAAATGAGTAACACAAATGTTTGCAGGGCTGTTGCACTGCTGTAAAGGTTTTGTCATCTCGTTTATCCGTGTAGGTCTTTAATCATGGTGCAAGAAAATGCCTGACTCTGCAGAAAGGCTCTCTGTCGTTTGAGATGTGTGACCTCAGCAAGCAGGTAGGTGTCTTATGTTTCATTTCACAGGTTATTTGACTGCAAAAGAAATATCAAATGTTTATGGTGAGGATAACAAACAATATCCAGGAATAGACCGAAATCAGGAAAAATGCAATCAGAGTCCAAGAAAGGACCCAAGCCACAATAAACAAGGGTGGAGTCCAAAACGAGACCAAGTCTTCTAAATGGGTTCTTTTTGGATTCAGAGTAGCCTCACTGAGCCTCTCTCTCTCTCTCTGGTATTCAGAGTCAGCACTTTAATTACACCTGGATGAGGCACGTTCGCCAGCAAGATATTTGCGTCACCCCCCACGGCAAGGGCAGCGGCTTTGCTTTGGAATTTTGTGACAACACCAAGCCTGAACATCGCTGGTTCCACAAATCATCCAACTCCGCTCTGGTAGGTTGACTTTGGGTGTGCTGTTTGTTTTGTCTACTATTTTTGTCTTGCTTGCTATCAGATGGAAATTAGTGCCGTAGAATCAAAGAGTGTTTAGAGGCTAAAGCTTTGCTCGTTAATCATGTTTTCTTGTTTTCTTTATTTATCTTTGTGAAGGCGGAGCACCTCATAGCAGAGTTTGTTTCCCACCACATGTGCCTGGAGGCGGATCCTCAGGGTGACACTCTTCTCCTCAGTCCATGTGAAACCAGAAACGCCTTCCAAAAGTGGCAGTTCACACACTACTACACTGAGTGATGAGACTGAAACATGTCAAACATGCACTATAGAGACCTTCAATGGCCTCTTACTACAGTACATTCTGTGGTCCAGAGTCACGGCTGTCCAGGGGAGGTGGAAAGCACTTTGTTGGCAGTTACATGCGGGGTAAAGCAGAGGGTGTGGGGATGTGCAATGCTTTCTAATTTCCTTTTTATTATATCAGCCTGGAGTGACCTTCTGTTTTACACACTTGTGCTGGAGGAATAAGGGCATCTTCTCTCTGTTTGGATAGATTTGGACCGGAGTTTGCTAAAGGGGTACAGGTAAATGTCTATGGAAGAACACTAAATATCTAGTACAACATATCATCTCACTGCCAAAGATAAACTGTGCCTCTTAGATATGAGATGTAAAAAGTATTTTGTTTCTGCTGGGACTGAATAATAATGAGTTTAATTGCATGTAATGTAAAATATATACATTTGTATTAAACATATGTACTTTTGATGAGGCACATGGGTGAAACAGCTGCTTCTGTGGTTTTTAAATGCATTGTTAAGGTGTAGGTTTTGTCTATTTGTGTGAATTTCTTCTTGACACTAGAGGGAAGTGTTTGTTCAAAAAATACAATAAACCTCTGCTGTGATGAAATGGTTTTGTGGCCTCTTATCAAACCCTTTACACACATACTGATGCAAATGCATTTTCTCAAGAAAGTAAAAAAAAAAAACAGAAGATAAAGATTTAATAGCATACATCTCTTTATTATATTTTATCCACTAGCCATAAGGCCATTTATGTTTAGTTATTCACTTGGTAATACTTACGCTAATAATAGAGGTTAAGATCCTCAATCTCTAATGCTAAACAAGATCTTAGTTACTATATAGCATAGGATTATAAAGCACTGAGCGTCTTAGTTATGTAATCTGCTGCTTTTTTTATCTGCTTTACATAAGAGGTTTTCATTCTGCAAAGCACAACTATTAGGAAGTCTTGTGTGACTTGGAGAGTTACAGCAGAGATTTTAAATTCTATGTACAATTAGATTTTAGAACAAATACATATGTAAACTGTACCACATGGCATAGATGTACAATCAGTTTTGTTATGTATCATGTTTTATTTTTTTTCCAAAGGGATTAAAACCATCTTCTTACAAATTCATGACCATGTACTCAAACTCCGCTATCTTCTGGCGGGTGTTGCCTCGGCGGATCTTGCGGTAGGACACAGTGCTAAACTTGGAAGAAGAGAGGTGGTTGAAGGATTTTTGGTGGTCAACGCTGCCACAGGATTTTTTCGGCAGAGGCAGAGTGAAGTAGCCTGAACTGGGGTTTTGATCAAACCACCTGTCACGTGATATCTGAAGTTCAGCACTAGACATTTGCTCTGGGATGTCTGCCTCCATATTCAGCCTTGTATAACTCTTCTCATTAGTTACATCAAAGGGTTCATTTTTTGGTGTCACTTCTTTCTCACCAGGTAGATTTGCTGAAAAGGAAGGGAGAATCTATTTTGTAAGGTTTAAACAAAAACTTTCCTCTCAAACAATCTATTTTACTGCACAATAATACTAAATTTGTCTTACCTTTTTCTGCTGACATCATTTGCCGTGTTTGCATGTCTGCAGTTGTGCAGTTTGGAGATTCTCCACAGGTGCTCACTGACTTCTCTTGAGTTAGATCAGACTCTGCTCCTGGATCTGAAGGATCTGACTGATCTTTCGAATCAGTTTTGGGTGTCAGGAGCTCTTGGCATTCTTCTTGTTCAGTCAGAATGATGTGCTGAGTCATTTCCTGCTCCATCTCTGCAATTTCTTCATCCATAATGGATTCTTCCCCTGGATCATCCTCATCAGCTGCCACACTGTTGACAAGATTCTTGCACATGTTGGCACCAAAACCACAAGATGTGTTGGCTTTCATGTCCTGATGAGCTTGGTCCTCGTCACTGTAGAATACAGAGTCATCTCCCTCCTCCACTGACAACATATCTCTTTCTTCAGGTCCCTCCATGGTCTGGAGGGCCTTAACAGTGATCCCACCAATGATCTCCAGTATCTGAGGTGCCAGTGCATCTTCTTCTATTGAGAGCCTCAGGGCCTTTGAAGGCATCATGCTTGTCTCCATCTCCATCCGTCTTTTTTTCTTTCCACTATGATATTGAAAATAGTCTAACTTCAATGCTCTTGTGTTTTGCAGATGTTGAATCCAAATTTAAGGAAGCTCAGACCTCTCATTGTCACATCGTCTGCACCAGCGTTCCATGTGTGTTACCAAAATACTTTTTATCCTATATTGTCAAAGAGTGAAGAAAGACTGTCCTGCATTTCAGTCAGCAGTGCAAATTCTAGCGCTCTAGTGTGCTCTCTAGTGCTAGTACCATGTAATTCTGTGTGCGTGTTGACTCAACAAAGAACAGGGTTTTGTTGTGGCCCCAACAAAGAGTCTTTGTGACTCTGGCATCTGCAAAACTCATTCTTTGTTAATCTCTGCTGGGTGACCACCTTCATTCTGTAATGTTTTGAGTCTGGATTAACATTCTCCTGTAGGTTTTTTTTTTTTTCTTTACTGTCTTTCACCGCCTGAACGGTGTGTTTGCATGTGCTTAAGATAAGCCCTGAAGTGCTGAAATAATATTATGAAAACTTAGTTTGTTTTCTGGGTGTGGAGGGGATGTCTTGGTTGACACGCCTCTTCAACATTGCGTGGAAGTCTGGGACGGTGCCTAAGGAGTGGCAGACCGGGGTGGTGGTTCCCCTCTTCAAAAAGGGGGACCAGAGGGTGTGTGCCAATTACAGGGGTATCACACTTCTCAGCCTCCCTGGTAAAGTCTACTCCAAGGTGCTGGAAAGGAGGGTTCGGCCGATAGTCGAACCTCGGATTGAAGAGGAACAATGCGGATTCCGTCCTGGCCGTGGAACAACGGATCAGATCTTCACTCTCGCAAGGATCTTGGAGGGGGCCTGGGAGTATGCCCAACCAGTCTACATGTGTTTTGTGGATCTGGAGAAGGCGTATGACCGGGTCCCCCGGGAGAAATTGTGGGAGGTGCTGCGGGAGTATGGGGTGAGGGGGTCCCTTCTCAGGGCCATCCAATCTCTGTATGACCAAAGCAAGAGCTGTGTCCGGGTTCTCGGCAGTAAGTCGGACTCGTTCCAAGTGAGGGTTGGCCTCCGCCAGGGCTGCGCTTTGTCACCAATCCTGTTTGTAATATTTATGGACAGGATATCGAGGCGTAGTCGGGGCGGGGAGGGGTTGCAGTTCGGTGGGCTCGGGATCTCATCGCTGCTTTTTGCAGATGATGTGGTCCTGATGGCGTCATTGGCCTGTGACCTCCAGCACTCACTGGATCGGTTCGCAGCCGAGTGTGAAGCGGCTGGGATGAGGATCAGCACCTCTAAATCTGAGGCCATGGTTCTCAGCAGGAAACCGATGGAGTGCTTTCTTCGGGTAGGGAGTGAGTCCTTACCCCAAGTGAAGGAGTTTAAGTACCTTGGGGTCTTGTTCGCGAGTGAGGGGACTATGGAGCGTGAGATTGGTCGGAGAATCGGAGCAGCTGGTGCGGTATTACATTCAGTTTATCGCACCGTTGTGACGAAAAGAGAGCTGAGGCAGAAGGCAAAGCTTTCGATCTACCGGGCAATTTTCGTTCCTACCCTCACCTATGGTCATGAAGGCTGGGTCATGACCGAAAGAACGAGGTCCAGGGTACAAGCGGCCGAAATGGGTTTCCTCAGGAGGGTGGCTGGCGTCTCCCTTAGAGATAGGGTGAGAAGCTCTGTCATCCAAGAGCAGCTCGGAGTAGAGCCGCTGCTCCTTCGCGTCGAAAGGAGCCAGTTGAGGTGGTTCGGGCATCTGGTAAGGATGCCTCCTGGGCGCCTCCCTAGGGAGGTGTTCCTGGCACGTCCAGCTGGGAGGAGGCCTCGGGGAAGACCCAGGACTAGGTGGAGAGATTATATCTCCAACCTGGCCTGGGAACGCCTCGGGATCCCCCAGTCGGAGCTGGTTGATGTGGCTCGGGAAAGGGAAGTTTGGGGTCCCCTACCGGAGCTGCTGCCCTCGCAACCCGATACCGGATACCGATACTGCAGAAAATGCTTATGAATGCTGAAAATTAAACTTAATTGCTAAAGCTAAACCAGATTGCTGCCATAATTATGTAAGATGAAGGTGAAGTAGTGAGAAAAGTTGAATAGTGGGAATGGTGTTAATTACTATGAATTTCATTGAAATGTTGAATAACAAGTGCAAGTTTTTGTTAAAGATAATGCTAAATTGAATTGCCGGCTTTAATTTGGATAAAGAAGTAAGTGAAAGAGTAATGAATGAATTGGTAAAATGGTAAATGGGTGGGTCATATTAGGAAATCTCAATCAGCTGTGTCCAGTATTTTCAAAAAGTATGAAAAGAATTTATGTTGTATAAAACTCCTAATGAATAAATAGGTACAAAGAAGGTTTGAATGGAGTATGAATCCCTAAATTAAACTTGATTAAGCATGAAAACCATCTGAAGCAGTATAAATATATAATAAAGTGGAATATAGTATGTCAAAAAAGTGATAAAAGAGTCGTTACATGTCGAGAAAAGACACAGTGTAGCATGTCACGAAAGAAGAAATTCATAATAAAAAAAAAGTCTCAAAAATGATAAAATGGTCATGGTATGTGTGATATAAAGTCAGATGAGGTGGCTGAGTGGTTGAGGCGATGCTCTGTTAATCTATTGTGAGCTACAAATGTGGGTTCAATTCCCATCTTTCTCTAATCTAAGTGTATTATTCTTCTAAAATTATGTGTCAATAACATAACTGGCTGCATTTGAATAACTCTCTTTTCAACAATTTTATGAGTTTTTCCCAGAGTTATGCTCCTCTTATTGTTGTTTTATCACATATGGTGATAAAAGGTCATGAAACAGTTTTGTTATAGTATGTTGGAAAAAGTGATAAAGAGTCATGGTATAGTATGTCGCAAAAAAGGGATAAAAAGTCGTAATATAGTATGTTGAAAAAAGTCATAGCACAGCATGTCCAAAAAAAAGCATAGTATATTATGTCCAAAAAAGTCATAGTCTATGTAATAATAGTATGTTGGAAAAGTCATAGTATAGTTTGTCAAAAAAAAGTGATAAAAAGTCATGGTATTGTATGTCAAAAAAAATCATACTATAGCATGTTGAAAAGTCATAGCATCTATGTTGAAAGAATTTATAAAATAAAAAAAAATCAATAAGATTGTATGTCAAACAAGTGATAAAAAAGGCATGGTGTGAGCTATTGAAATGAAGTTAGACGAGATGGCCAAGTGGTTAAAGGATGGACTGCTACTCCATTGTGCTCAGTGTGCGTGGCTTCGGGTCCCAACATTGTCGAATCATAGCGTGTTATTCTGTTACATTTTTGGTCAACAACATAACTGGATGCTTTCAAACAACTTTGTTTGCAGCAATGTTATCCGGTACTCCCAGAGAAATGCTTCTCTTATATGATTTTAGTATAATATGTCGAAAAAAGTCATAGTATAGCATGTCAAAAAATCATAGTATGACATGTCAGAAAAAAGCAATAAAATAGTATATCAAAAAAGTCATATTATAATATGTCGGAAAAAAGTCATAATATAGCATGTCCAAAAAAGCATAGTATAGTATTTTGAAAAAGGTGAATATAAAAAGTCATAATATTGCATGTTGAATAAAGTGATGAAGAAAATACTAAAATAGTATGTTGTAAAAGTCATAGTATAGTATGTCAAAAAAAGCATAGCATATTATGTCAAAAAAAATTATAAAAAGTTATAGTACAGTATGTTGAATAAAGTAATGAAAAGTCATAGGATAGTATGTTGAAAAAAGTCATACTATAGTATATCAAGAACAGTGAAAAAAGTCGGAATAGTATTTAAAAAAAATTGAAAAGTCATAGTAAAGTATGTTGAATAAGGTGATAAAAAATCCTTGTTAGTATGTCAGAAAAGTCACAGTATAGTATGTCGATAAAACTCATGGTATTTATAGTACGTTGAAAAAAAAACTCATATCGCTATAGCATGTCGAAAAGTCATAATATGCTATGTCAAAAAAAGTGATGAAAAAGCAATAATATAGTATACAATATATATATACAATTATAAAAAAGTCATAGTATAATATGTCAAAAAAAAGTCATGGTATAGTATATGAAAAAATGTGACAAAAAAATCATAGTGTAGTATAAAAGTCTGAGTGTGTTGTTCTGCTAAAATTACGTGTCAATAACATAACATAACATAACATAACATAACATAACATAACATAACATAACTGGCTGCATTCAAACATCTCTCTATGCAACAATGTAATGATTTTCTCCCAGAAAAATGCTCCTCTTATTATTGTTTTAGTATAGTATGTTGAAAAAAATCTTAGTATGGTATGGCAAAAAAAGTCATGAAAAAGCTTTAGTATTATCTGTTGAAAAAACTCATAAAAAGTTATAATATAGTATGTTGAAAAAAGTGATAAAAAGTCATAGTATAGTTTGTCCAAAAAAGCATGGTATAGTATGTCCAAAAAAGTACAAAAAGTTATAGTCCTTTAGTATGTCACAAAAGTCATAGTATACTATGTTGAAAAAAGTGATAAAAAGTAATTGTTGAAAAAAGTCACAGTACAGTATGAAAAAAAAAAAAAAACATAATACACAGAAAACTGGAAAAAGTAGTCTTTTTTTCAATGATCTCCCGGTTTTGCTGCTTCATAATAAAGTTTGTCATCGTTTTTGTCAGTAGTAATCATCAAGTGCAGGGCAACATTTTAATTTATCACAATGTTATAATGACCCTCTGTAGCTCTCTCTCTCTCTCTCTCTCTCTCTCTCTCTCTCTCTCTCTCTCTCTCTCTCTTAGCAGTATTAACAGGAAACCCATGAAGTGAGACTTTTTACAGGAAATGTGTAAAGTTTCTAGTCTCAAGTGTTATAGCCTAATCTTTTACAAACCATTCTGCATTACCTACCTATATTTGTTTCTGTGTATGAGAAAAATATGTGTAAGTTGAAAGTGTAACTGAAGAATGAGTTTTTTTATCATTTGGTATCTAAAGGAAAACACTGGTGGGTTTTTAAGAATTCAAAAGTTTATTTTATTTAAAACAAAAACAAAGTTGTTGTTGTTTTGCTTACAGATTTTCTTGATTTGATACAAAAAATATTCTCTAAAAAGTTGTATTTGATTGTCCGTGAAAGTAAAACAGAGCTATTTCAGCACATTCAGAATTTACAAGAAACAGTTTCATGTTTCTGAACTGGCAGTTGTATACAGCCTGAGAATATTGTTGGAAATGAAAACAGTTAAGTATTTTCTCTTGTACCCACATCCTGTTTTGAGCTGAGCAGACATCTATACTGAGTAGAGCTTTGGTTTTGGTTTTCAGCACCTGAACGTCACAGATACACTGTTTAAATATCTATCTGGCCTGGTGGGGAATGGTTCTAATGCGATTAGGTCACAGTAGTCTTATTTTAAAATCCAAGTTGCTACATAAATACAGCTACTGCAGTTCAGGCTATTCTGATTAAAGCTGATCATACTTGCATAAGATGAAATTTTTCAGTTTGTTATTCAAGCTAGTAGGATATATAATCTCATCAATATACATTATTATCTCATATGCATGCATTCATTCAAACAAAGGAAGAATATTTTCATAATGCTTTTGTCCCTACACAAGTCTAAGCCAAGCAGTGAGCCAGGCTCACATTTGAGGTTCAGGACCCTCTTGAGTAAACTTTGACATTGGCAAATGTCAAGTGCCAAAATGTCTGTCTTCTCTGGGTTCCCATTAAGGTAAAAATTGATTTTAACGATTAACCCAACCTTAAGCGTGGGGAAACAGTTTTTTACAGTGTCTGCAACAAGAGCATGAGAACCCTTGTTAACTTGTAGTATCAAGTAGACACAAGAAGCATGTAAGTCACTGAGTATTTGTTCCTATCTCCTCCTCTTCAACTGATCGCTGGAGTCCAGGAAGTAACTTCAGTATGTGTTTTCGGACACTGACTTTCCTGCCTTTACGGGGCAGGGTGCCAAACAAGGAGGAGCTCCTTGTTTCATCCCAGGAAGGAGAGAGGGAGCTGCTGCTGCCAGCCAAACTGGAGCTCCTGGAGCGGTTGAGGGATTGGTGATGATGGCTGGAGCTGGAGGAAAACCTGCAGGAGCTGTTCAGTGAGGGAAAATCTCTGGAGAAGAAGCAGCTGTCGTCTGTGGGGCTGGCTGCACTGCATGGGCTGGGAGAGCACAGATCATCAAACACACTGGCCTGGTCACTGTCATCTGTCATTATGCTCCTGTAGCTACTGTCGCTAGAAAAACGTTGGCCACAGCGGCCTGTGGGGGAGCTCAGAATCAAAGAAGAGTCCATTGAGGGGTGGAGGTTGCTGTTGTTTAAGTTACCTGAAAACATAAAGGTAGTTTGTCAGCTGTGTCTGTGTATTTCTCAGGGTAACTCCATCTAATTTATCTGGAGTTTACACATGCATTCACATCATAAAGAGACAGGAAGTGCTGTGGTCTGACAGCTGAACAAACCGTCTCACCTCGCATTAGACGTTTTTCCTGTAATGTCAGGGCCTGCAGCTCAACCAATTTCTCACGTAGTGATTGCTGTATGGGCAAAAAAACATCATGGTTTTACTTCCAGTAAAATCCTTTTATCTTATACATTGAGAACATTTCACACGTTTTACACAGTGCTGTAGCAGTAGAACCTAGAACCTGTAATTTACCACATGGTGACAGTTTGCTTTCATTATTACCAGCTGGGTTTGGGTGGTTTAATTTAGTCATTTGTAGGGTGCAATGCGACCACAGCCTGGCCACTGCAGTGTGTCAACAACAAACATGGGCAGGGTCAAGGGCTAAGTCCTGCAGCGGC
The DNA here is from genome assembly GCA_013375575.1 of Percina caprodes. Lineage (NCBI taxonomy): Eukaryota > Metazoa > Chordata > Actinopteri > Perciformes > Percidae > Percina > Percina caprodes. Next base: position 2,002,034 of record JABXJD010000080.1, on the reverse strand, counting down.
TCGGGTTCAAATCCGACCTGTGGCCCTTTGCTGCATGTCATCCCCCTTTCATGTCTATCCACTGTCACTAAAATTAAGGGAAAAGCCCCCCCCAAAAAAGAGACATACCTTTAGCAGGTTCATCCTCTTCTCCAGCTCTATCTGCTTCACTACATTCCCACATACAGTCTCCATCCTGGAATCAAATAATCACGCACACTTTTAACTTCCAGACAGTTTTTGTTTCTGTGTAGTGGATTCACCAGTTTTTATTTCTGTCACTCACTTTAGACTGTTGGTTGATTCTCCTATCAGATCAAGTATCTGCTGATGAGAGGATCCTTCAATGCTGGCCCCATTGATAGTGATGATAACATCGCCTACAATGATTAAGGATGCAAAAAAAGGAACTAATCAACACAGCTTTGCATTGCATTTGTGCATCAGTATGTGTGTGTGGTTGGGAATTTACATGTGTGGCAAGAAATGTAATCGTCAATCTATATACACCAGAAAGATCTGACGGATTTTTATGCGTATGAAAGACTGTGTATATAGAGGATGTGGGGGTTTCACCTGCGGTCAGGCCAGCACTCTCAGCAGCGCTGTCCTCCTGCACTTTGCGCACAAACGTGCACATCTCCACTGCAGAGCTGTCCTTCAGCTGCAGGCCATAGGTCTGTAACAAAGACAATTTGTCACAAAAACAATACTTTTCCATAAAAAAGATCCTCTTAAACAAGTGAGCATTACAAAATACTCTAGAATCAGAGATTGAAAAGCATGACTGATGTACAGTACTTCATCTTGATGATTATAAAATGGGATTACCTGAATTTCAAAACCAAAGGTTTCATTGTCTTGTTTTTCCAATACAATTGTGGTCCTGTGCAAAGAGAAATGCAAAAAAACAGAAAATACATATTTTAGGAACTGCTCTTAGTGTGCTTTATTTTTAATAAAAAAAAGTATTGTAAAAACAAAAAATGCTATATATTATTGTACATGTAGTAATGAATTGCACATTTTATTTGATGTATTTACCTTTGTGGGTCAGAGTAATCAACCAGAGAGGTGGAGTGGGTTTGTTTGGGCTGCAAAAGAAGAAATGCAGAGTTCCTCTTTAGAACAATTGAATTGAGTTGAGTTTTAAACCTCTCAGGGAACTAAACAGGTTGTTGATCCAACAGTGCTAAATAACTCAAAAGATTAAAATAGTTAAAAGGCTTTTGGCCAGTTGCAGGGAGCTGCTGTACTTTTGTATCACAGTTTGTGGTAAATCAGTGAACTGCTTTTCATTATAAAACAATACTGTATAAGAAAAAGCTCTACACTAATGTCAGTCTTTCATGATGTTTGATTTGAATTGCAGAAGTGTGTGCATTTACACTTTACATTCCAGCTTATTATTTCCCTCTTGATTTATTGTCTCACCTTGCATACTCGGGGCAGTGAGCCTGTGTTGTGCCGGTGTCGATCATTGTTTCCCCTCAGTGAACGTCGGTACCACAGGGAACATTTCTTCCTCAGAGTATTATCCAGAATGTTATTCTCTTGGCTGCCTTGGTGTGCAAGTCCATTGAAATTCATAGTGGACTGCATGGTAGAGTAGTCCTCAAAGCACCATCATGTCCTGCTGCAGCAGCTTTTTACTGATTGTGTGGCCCTGCCTCGCTGTGCAGCCAAAAGCATAATGTGTCAAAGCGGAAATCCACGTCATGTGACAGTTGTGGTGGACCTGCTTCTCTCGCTCTCAGCCTCACATACCAAATTTCCTGTTGAACCCTTTTAACTTCTTTAGAAGGGATGGTCTGCTAAGAAATTTGTTCTTATTATTCCCCTTCAAACAGTCCTTTTTTTGCAGGCTAAGCAATTTGATTTTTGGTCTGTCAGAAATCAGCAATGCATGAGAAACTGCCACCTCATGCCTCCACTAACACCTGCTTCCATCCTCTCTCACTCTCAGTTTCTCAATGGGCTTAGATTCAGTGTGAGCCTGAGTCCTGTGTTCTGCCAAGCAGAGAGACTTGTCTTATGAGGACAGACAAAAGGCTGATTTAGCTTGGGGCCAGTGTCACGCTTCCCAAACAGGCAGCATGGGTCATTGGGCCGTAGGCGTCAGACATGGTTTGTTCAAAAGGAAAATCACACACACAAGCCGCCAGCCAGGAAGACAATGGATGATGGGGTAAAGAAAACTGAACCACAGTGCGCTTCTACACTATCACACCCATGCCTACAAAAGGTGCACTGTTAATCTTCAGGAAAAGAATATTATCTTTCACCATGCACAAAAGATGCATTTCTTTGGTGATCAGAAAAACAGAGAAAACGTTTGTTTTTTCCACTTTAAGCCTCAGTATTGTGTATATTTGAACCCAGTTAAAATACTCCTTAACTAGCAGATTGCCTCACAGCAGTCCCCCTCTGCTCCACTGTCCTTCAGCAGAGCCATTGGCCAACCGACTACAGGACTGTCTGGAAAAACAGATATCCCATTTCCCCAGGACATTGCAAATTCCCATCCAGTTTCACCACTATACGTACAAAGAAATATATATCTTGTCCTCTTCATTGATAGCATGCACTCTCCTGCTGCACTCCACAGGACAACAGAAAAGCATTGGCTGTATCACCAATAATTCTGTAATACGTGAGGAAACAATGCATATCTCTGCTTGAGTTTTAAAGATTAGATTCAAATTTTTTAAGTCTATCGTAAAACAATGAATTGGCTGTGTTTTGTGTTAAATTACATTCTAAGGCAGTCTTTCTTCAATCAAGTGGTTATCTTCCAAATGACTATATGGTACAGTGTGTAAATTAACTCTTTCTGTTTTCACAAACATTGTTTCCTTAATGTGAAAAAATTTGAATCCATCGTTAAAAATCTAAAACTATCATCATTTTGTCACATTTCGGAAAACTGGATGTCTGGATGATTAGTGTCCCATTAACCTCCTGTGGGTAACACTGTTTGACCTCTCTTGTCTGAGGTAACAGGTAGCACAGTAAAAGCCGTTAAAGCAACTCACAGCACAATGTTGCGGCATTGACTCATCTGCGTAGTGCTGATTGCCTCCGTGTGACACTTTTATTTCCTCTGACACATCATAAACCGTGTACACAAAAAGGGGTAGAACTAAAAGCCAAGATGAGTCATGTACAATGAAAGATGAAAGTGTGATGAGGTAGATAAAAAAAGGACTTGTTTCAGATAAGTAAATCTGGGAAATTCTGTCCTACGTGCAGTAATTTGCACAGCTCTGCACAATCTTGTAAAAATTACAATTGCAATGTAGAGACATTATATACTGGGAAACATTTTCATCTTGAAAAAAAGTCATGAAAACAGTTCACTCCATGAAAAACAGTTTATTGGACCATTAATATCACTACTACACTTCTATACAGAATAAATAGTGCAAGAGAAAAGATACAATGCAATGGCATGAAATCTAAGCAATGACACAAAACTGTTTCACATAAATCAAGTATTGATCTAAATGACTGGATGGTGGTCACTCCTCTTTGGAATGAGTGATAAGTCTTTCTTGTCTTAGGTATGAGTTGTGTCACATGTCTGATTCTTGGAGAAGCAGCTATGACACAATAGACGAAATATAAGCTTGAATCAGCAAAGATCCAACATCAGATAAAAAACAAATTTATTTTAAGCATTTTCAATGGATGCAGGCAGAAACGGACGCTTTAATACTAAATTTTCAATATTTTTTATATTCTACACCACACAAAGTCAAACAATCCTATGATTGAAGTCAACTAATCACTTCATAGAAAGAAAAAATGAAGACTTACATACATTAACTGATATTTGTCAAGAGAGCAACATAACTTCTTTTCAACACAGCTGATGCTACATATCAACCAGTAAAAACAATGTCACCTTCATAACAGTAGGACACGTATATCACTAAGCAGCTACATGGAAGTATGTAAACCTTAGCAACGAAAAACATGAACGCAGGATGTATTAAAAAGCCATGATGGATGGGAAAATGGACAGGTTTTCTTCCCGGTACCATGTTTCAAAAACACTACAATGATTAGATTCACATAATTAATCCCAGGATCACATGATATGAAACACACACACACACACACACACACACACACACACACAGATGCATACAAGCAAACATGGTGTACAGATTCACTCATGTCCACTTTCCCTAAGCCTGTTATGAAAAGGCTTTACAGGCCTCAACAGCCAGTGGCATTGGAGATCACCCTTCAGCCAGACTGTGGTCTCCAAGTGAAATGTCTTAAACTGATTTGCTACAAAGAACAATTTGTTGTTATCCTCTTGTTTTATGAGTTCATCATTAACTTTATCAAGATCTGATCTTATCTTGGTCTTTGATTTTATCATAATCATCTGGTACATTGGGACACCTGCTGTAAAACAGCATTGGGCTTGAAACTTTGAGTGTTTTCTTACATGTACTGTGCTTGGTTGTTAGATTTCCCTGTCAAAAGAAATACCAATGTTAACAATACTGTGCATTAGGGTTGCTAAGATTTAATAATTTGAGTAACATGCTTTAAGTCTAAATAAATATATTTGATAAATATAAAAACATGACTTTTCACATTCATAATTAGGCTGTTTGTCAGTAAACTAGCATTCACCTGTCAAGAGAGCAGCTCTTTTCAGCAACTGAAAGCTTTAAATGTGCAAAATGTATAGCAGGAGCTCATAGTTGTACTTGTCTTTCTGTAAAGCACAATACAAAGAAAACGTTTATAGGCACTCTAATGATCCCATGAGGCTGTTAAAATATAAAGACTTTATAATTTAAAATGTAATTCTTACCACTAGTCAGTCCAAATATTTAAAGTTTTGTCTGACGGTGACGCCAGAGAAATGGATACATTTCTTTAACTAAATCCAAACCTCTAATGATTTTAGGGTAATTCTTATTAGTGTCAACTCAGCTAAACTGAGGCTTAGCCTTTAGTTATACTTAAAGTCAGCAGATCATGGTGTTTCATCCTCTGGGGACCAGGAATGTCATTGTAATCCATTCAATACATGTTGAGGTATTTGGACCAACAGATCCAATGGACAAACTGTAATTGCCATCCTTGGAGCCATGGTGGTTAAAAATCACTAGTCAGAACTAAATCACACTGAAAACCAACTTGGATATATTTAGCTAAAGGATGTTTTCCACTTGGAAATGCACAGTTGTATTCCTGGTAAGTGTAAAATTCAGACACTTTAAAATCACTACTCAACAGAACTGTATTTGATACAAGATATGGCACAAAAACATCCCAATGTGCAACTTCAAGCTTTGGGCACTTAAATGTCTGAGGTAGCAAAATAATCTGTATATATAAGACATATTCTTATTTCATATGGCTCTTCCGACCACAAGTTCAGCAGTTTTGTTCAATTTTGTTTTTAACTAGGTGTCTACGTGCAAAGCAGCCACAGACACCCCCTACAAAACTTTGGCACCAAAAACAACCTGAAGTTGCTCTCTGAGGGTGAATAGTGTTGTTGTGTCCTGAAGAGGGCAGCCTCAGGCCATTAGAGAGAACAGTTTCTCCCAGTCAACTCTCCAAGTTTCAACAACTCTCAGTTGTTGCACCAGTGCCAGCACCAGTGCTGATCTGCAGGGCAACAAATCTAACTAATCTTTGAGATCCTTGATGGCAGACAGCTGAGACACCGTTTTCTTGACCCGCAGAGCAGTGAGTCGAGCAGCAGGGTTGGCATGCCAGCACTCTCTCATCAGTTTGCCCATCACACGCAGAGCCTGATGTATCAACAAGGAGACAATACTAGTCAAATAAAACCAAAATGTCACTTTATCCAGACAACAGGTGGAAGTGTCAGCTTCTGAAGACATCTACTACAAAAAAGTACCTGTGTTTTACCCAGATTTATCCTATAAGCACATGGCATGTAACGTCTGTTTTTGTTTTATACCTGACATTTACAGTTTTGTGCACACACTGTGTTGAGTTATATTGTCGGTGCTAACTATCTTACATGATGACACATCAGATACATAGCGAGACCTCCCGTCTCACCTCACAGCTCTGCCACTGGTTGGGAACATTTGGTCTGAGTTTCTGCTCACACACCACCTTCCTCATGTCCTCGATGGTCGGATCAGAAGGCACCAGGTCATAATAAGGCAGCTGGAAATCTTCATGAAGTCCTGTGAAAAGGACAAAGATGGCGATTTTGTTAATCATGCTTTTACACAACCGCCTTATGATGCACAGGACTGATGTTGCACAGTGTACAGAAATACATAAGTACATAAACCACCTGAAAATAGTTTCATAAGTGGTGTCATGCATGTAATTTTAGTGCCATAGTGCAGTTTGGCTGATGATTCTTCCATTAAGTATTTCTATAAATATCAATGTGGGAGTGTATTTGTTTGTGTGTCATTATAAAGTACCTCTAACAGAGCATCTTCGGGCCAGTTCCCAGAACACCAGACCTAGCGAGTAGATATCTGCCCTCTTGAATGAGTCAAAGCTAGTTATATTGACTGTCTCATCCAGGATTTCTGGGGCCATGTACCTAGAGAGGACAAAATGATTAAGACCTAATGAAATAAAAAGCAACAGTACTTCTGTCCTTAACCAATTACTGTGTGGGTTTGTTGTCCCATGTTCATGTAAATCCTAAATACAGAAAAAAACAAGGACAGTTCAACATTATGTTCTGGGAACTTGAAGAAAAAATACATTTTTTTTTTTTAAAAACAACGCTGACAGCACTCACTGATGATTTAGTTTGACGGATATATTGAATCTTGTTTTCTGTTGGTAATACCACTAGGAGTTGCTAAAGTGTAAGAATTTTAAATCCTACTCATACAGGGTTTAACCTTGGTCTATATAGATAAATACATGTGTTCATTACTTATATATATATATATATATATATATATATATATATATATATATATATATTTATTTATTTATTTATTTATTTATTTATTTATTTATTTATTTAAATAAATACTTAAAATAATTAATTATATTACAACTACAACATATTATTTTAGGAATCATTTGTGGGACTGAATGTGCCTGAACAGTGGAAACCTAGTGGGATTTTGATATATGAAACAATGCTTTTATTGCAGAAAACAGTGCCAACAATAGTGGCTCACTTCATGTTGTGAGCCAGTTACATTATAGCACTGGCTAAACAACTTTAAAACAGGTTGACTTCAGAGAAATATAGACGCTGAGTGCAATGTAAACTTTGGAAATAACACGGGAAATCTAGCACATCAAATAAATTTGACCAGGTTTACATAAACTAAGTTTAATTTCCAGTTTGTGTGTGTGTGTGTGTGTGTGTGTGTGTGTGTGTGTGTGTGTGTGTGTGTGTGTGCGTGCGTGCGTGCGTGCGTTTTGAGGTAAATCCAACCGCTTGGTTCCCACTCTGTAGTTGGACGGTATGTCAATGGAGTTGGTGCTTGAGTCGTGTTTCACAGCCAAGCCCAAATCCGCAATGACTGCTGTGCCGTTCTTTTTCACCAGGACGTTTTTAGACTTTAGATCCCTGTGAGCAATGGCAGGTTTCCCTAGAACCAAAAAGACCACAAATAAGGTTGTATGCTTCATAGACAAATATTTTTCATCTTTCAGTAATGGATAAAAAAGAAACATTTTTTGCGGGATTAATGGAGTGAAAAATAGACATCTGCACCAATGTGTTTTTTAGTATTCTTAGGTGCAGTTTAACATCATCTAATGAAATTATCACAGCCATCAATGAAACGTGATGTTAATGATGTTAACACTGTAGTGTTACAATGATTAGTTGATTAATCAAGAGCAAGATGATCCAACAAATTTCATGAGCAATTAATCTTTTAAGTAGTTTATTAAGCTAAATACCCAACATTAGCTGTTTTATATGTTACAGGTTCTATATCATTGCAAATTGATTACTTAAGGGATTTCAGACTGTTGGTTGGCAAAAAACAAGAACTGACATAACTTTGGTATCTGGGACCCTGTAATGAAAAATTTCCCACATTTTTTTGACCTTGCAGAGACTAAACAACACATCAATCAATCAAAAAGGTAAAAAATATTTTTTGGTTGGAGGCCTAAATAACATACAAATGTATCAATCAAACAAGTGCCATAATTGTTTGAATACCCCAATATGAGGTCAATGCCCAAGAGTTCAGGATCTGCATTCACGTTACACAGCCTTACCCTGTGTTCCAATGATTTCCATGTGGAGATGCGCCAGCCCACCGGCTATGGACAGGGCGAGAACAATCATGCCTTCCAAGGAGACTGTGTACCTGTTCAGGTAGTCATACAGAGAGCCATGCTCATGGTACTCTGACACCAACCAGAGCTGAGTCCACGAGCCATTATCTGCAGCACACAGCAAATAATACGGTCACGTGTTGGAAAATGTATGTCATAACTGTAATGTGAACTTGATTGAAATTATTAGATTAGTAGATCTGAAGTTGATACCTTTGTTGTCAGCAGCAATGAAGCCCAAGATGTTCTCATGTCTGAGCATGATTGTCTGATAAATCTCTGCTTCACGAAACCACGATCTCTCGTCCCTGGAGGAGAAGATCTTCACAGCCACATCTTCTCCTCGCCACTTTCCCCGCCACACTTCACCAAACCGACCCTTCCCAATGGTCTCCTGCAGGACAATGGTCCGAGCTATAGTTCGCTGGACCAGCAGTGGCAGACCTGCAAGATACCAGCAAGACGATTAGCTGATATTGATATGCAATCATTTAATTTTACTTGCTTCACATTTATTGGAGTCTTGTTGAGTTTAATCCAAAATGAGTGATCATATCAAGTAAGCCAGTTGGCGGTGTCTTTCTTACCTGATCCAGAGCCAGAGGTGCTCATGTCATAGATTAGGTCTTTAAGATGTTTGTCAATGGACATTAACATCTGGTCATCCAGAGTCTCTTCTGGGTCCTGCTTGTGGGCTCTGGCGTAGGCACAGCGGTGGCCCTGCACAATGAACACACCAAGCAGGATCCCCACACACAACAGGCAGGAGGGAACCAGGATCAACACAGCAAGCTGACGCCTGCTCCAGCCGGGCTCTTCCAAAGGTCTTTCTGATAACACACACACATACAACATGACCAACATTGTTTAAATATGATGGTTAGCTGAAATTGAGGTCTTAAGATAAATAATTCGTAAAATGAGAGGGAATTGTGTTTATCATTTAGCACCCCATGATTGTTGCACCCTCTGGTGGCCTTTATTGATTATTATAATCAATAATAATAATAATAATAATAATAATGGTTATTATTATTATTATTATTATTATTATTATTATTATTATTATTATTATTATACTAATGGTTATTATTATTGATTATTATCAGTGGAGCATGACTACAGCTAAAATATGCTGATGTGCTGCATTTCAGGGAAATGCTTCTCTGACCTTAGCACAAGCTCAGCTAAATTGAGCCATCACCCTATCGTTAATCTTACAATTTAGAGAGATGGAAATTGTACATTTGGCCGATACAAAGTTTTCTCTGCCAAAAAAGGATGTTTTTCCAGAGCACGAGAAATGTTCATCAATGACCATAAATGTCAATAATAATAAATCAGTGATAAAGCTTTTAGTGCAAAGAAAGATTGCTCCTAATAGCAAAAAAATCTAAATGTAATTGCTTCATAAAACATGCTTTTTCATTTAAAACAAGTGACTTTTCAGGACAGGTGCACTATGAAAACAAATTGTGGGTTTAGCAAAACAGTGTAACCTGGCATTTATATTGCTGACCTTCATTCTGTCTGTGGGTGGACAGAGGAGACCTGGACAAACACAAAAATAGCAGAGCTGGTGGGCACCTTGGTAATGTGAGATTTAAAGACATGCTGACAACATAATGCACAGTGAACATTGTAATAGCATTGTAGCACAGTTCTAGAATTTAATTATAGGTTTGGGGAAATACAAAGCATGTTGTACTAATGCGTAAGTTTAGAAGATGCCAACTTAGATTGTTGTAGCCTCATATTAAATCCAGGAACTATTGTGGCCAGGTTGGGTCAGTGAACAAGCAGGCGCACGTGTACTGAGAGGTTTATGCCTCAACGCAGAGGTCCAGGGTTTGGATCTGACCTGTGACTGTCCTATCAAAAATTAAAGGTGGAAAAGCCCAAAAAATTATCTTTAAAAAAAATCCAGGAACTAATAACTCTTTAAAACATACAGTTTAAACATAAGCAATAAAGACTTGAGAACCGGTTACCCTAATCCATGTTTCTTCAGCCTTATCATCTTCTCAAATCCCCAAAGAATAAAATGTCCTCACCAGGAGGGCATCAAACATGCAATATCTGCAGATGGCCTAATGTGCAAAGCAACAAGTCGTGAACTAGACCACAGTTTCTTAAGACATCTTAGCCTTTTACCTAAATACAACATATCCGGACATGTGTCCAACTGGAGCCCAGCAGACATGATGCAAAACAAAACTTTACTCTCCTCTGGCCTATTGGCAAAAGTACTTTTACAAACTGCAACTGTTTATTGATTGACTTTTATGTGACTTTGCATATGTCAAGGAAGTAATCTGAGCAGTCAATTCTACTTTTGTTTGACAATAAAAGGACAATAAACTGAACTGTAAATACAGAAACACAAGACCACTACCCACTATAACTTCACCTTATAACTGTAAATGCATTCTGGTACAAGTCACAGCAATGGCACAAACAAACATTAAGTCTTTGTGTATAGAAATAAAAGGCACACTGGATGATCTCACATGCTGATCTTTAGCAGAACAGTGGAACAGATTGATTCTGGTGTCCTCATTCACAATCAACACCATTACAGCCTGAGGGTACTGCCCTGACCCGTCTTATCAACAGTCTGCAGCACTTTAAACTCTAAATCTCCTTTATCACCTCAACATGTCATTTTGGCCACTGTCTGACAACCCAATCTAACTTCAATCAATTTAGATTAATAAAAAAATCCTTTAGTTTTGTCTTTTATTTGGTGTCAGCTATGGACCATGTATTTACCAAGAGTAAATATTGTCAAAATGTAAGTTGTTCTTGTCTTGAATGAAGCCACCAGACTAGACAGCAGTGTTTCCCTTTAGTACAAATTTGGGTGTACCACCTGGATAGATTTGTTTTAGAATTGTGTTTTTAAAATGTATACCTTAAAAAAACATGTCTGCAAATTAGAGCTGAACCCGTTTGTCAATTAATTCATTATTTGATCATCAAATAATTAATCATTACACGATACAGAAAATCCTTCGCTACAGAAAATCCTTCCTTCCACAGGCAATACCACTTTTTAACATGTCATCACTGGGTGCTAGATAAGACTTTTTAGACACCACACTACTGCACTAAGTGCAACCTGCACAATTGGTTTATTTACATACCTCATACCTTTATTTACATACATTTAGCATTATTTAAGCAGTTGCACATTTTGGTTTTCCCATTCTGTATATATTCAAATATTTGTTCCTTTATTTTATTCCTATTATTATTATTTCATGTATATTGTATGTATGTATATTTTTCCTAGTATCTCATTTATATTTATATTCTGTGTTGTGTGACTGATGTATGTGTGCTGCTGTAACACCGTAATTTCCCATTTTTCTTGGGATCAATAAATATCTATCTATCTATCTATCTATCTATCTATATCTATCTATCTATCTATCTATATATCTATCTATCTATCTATCTATCTATCTATCTAATCTGCAATAGTTTTCATTATAAATTTATAACAAAAATCCTGTATAATAATAAACTGAATATCTTTGTGTTTTGGAATGTTGGTTAAACAAAACAAGATATTTGAAAACCTCACCTCAGGCAGATATTTTATAAAAATAATTGATTAACTGAGAAAATAGTTGCTAGATCAAACAATAATGAAAATAGTCAGCAAGAATGGTACACTCATGAGCAATTAAATGGATGGGAAAAACTGTCTATTAAAAACCCACAGATAATTGTCACTCTGCAATCTGACTTTAGGGAGCATCTTTCAGCTTTACTGATTTCATTAGTCTAACTGCTCTCTCAATTCCTTTTCTAACTGCTGCAGGCTGCTGTTTTCAGCTCTGATAAATCCGTTGTGCACCATAGCTGCTCCTGTTCTGCACCAAACAGCAGACAGGCAAAGTTAGAGACTATAATAGTGGAGCATTTATTAGCAAAAAGGGAGTTAGTAGAGACCAAAAGCATAGCAACAAGCAGAGTGAATATTGGATTTTTTTACCAAGTAGACAGAAACACAACTCTAAGTAGACGATCATGATGCTCCATGTCCAGCAGTTCATTTTCACAATGTTCACAGTACAAACAGTTTTGAAGTTTCCCAACTGGCAAAAAAAAACAACTAAATAATGCAGTTTTAACTAATCTAATTTACATAGAGGTATAGAGTATTTTAAATTGCCAGGAGCTCAAAGCGGATATGTTACAAATAAACAGAAAATAAAAAATACAATTCATGTACTGCGGCAGTAAAACACAGAAAAAAATACTATGAACTCCCACATTAACTCACATGTCCCATTTTTTCCACTAAATTGTCTATCTATAGGTGTAAATAATCCCCCTCTGCTTTAAGGCCCACGTCCACCCAGCAACCCATGTGAGGCTTTCAAATTGCAGTATGATTACATGCCTGGCGAAGTATTTATTTATAAATCAGTGGCAAGAGGGGGAGGATCACTAACCGGCGTCCCTTTGCCTCTGCCAGATTTGTTATGTCAGAGGATCTAGTAGGATCAGCATCCATCTCGTCTAGCCGGGGTCAGAATGAGTGGGAAATCCCTTACTGATTGGGGCGGTGTTGCTTTCGAATGACTACTGTCTGAGGGGATGAATCTATCTTTTCTCTTCTATTTTTGTCTCTTTTTCCTTTCCTACTGTTTTAAATTAGAATTATTCATTACAAAAAACAAATTAAAAGACAACCTGAGATGAAGACAAGATTGCCTTAGTTCCAAAGCATAGTACCCGCTGTACCTCGGTGTAAGTGCAGAGTCTCGTTGTTGCAGAAGTCAGTGAAGCAGCAGTTCCTCTTGGAGACATTTCGGGAGCTGTAGCAAAAGACCTGGCCCTTCAACTTAGAGGGCGACAGGCAGGACTTGTCCGTCTCCTCCTTCCCGTCAATCAGCATCACAGAGCTCCAGCAGGCGCCGTCTGCGGTCGTCTCACAGGTGTGGTTGGCACAAAGCTGGCAAACACACCTCAGACCTAAACATATTACATTACAAGTTAATTCATTGATTTGATTTGTATAATTGGTGAAGGGGGGTTGCAGGGGGCAGCCAGGCTAGTGGTCTTTAACTCTTTTTCATGTAAGCAGGCCCATGCTTTTAAATGGCTGGAGGTGGAAGAACCAACATAAGGCCACTTAGATTAACAGCCAGATAATCTTGTGTTCCTCTTGGAAATGTTGTCATACTCCGTGCGCGTTTGATAAGCACACTTGCACTGCATGCTTACTACTAGAAAACCCTGGAAATAAACTGTAGGACTATTATACATTGTTCAATATATTGAAACTATTTTTCATAAATAACGTAGTTTGAAAAACTCAAATGTATAACTTCATTACCCATAACAAGGTAAATAAAGGTCTCCGCGGTGTTCAAGGATAAATTAGATTATAAAGTTCTAAAAGTATTTATCACTGACAAATCTGTATTTTCTTTAAATTTATTTTGAAGCATTTTTGAAAATGTTGACCTTTGAATATTAAGTGGCCTCGTTTTACTTTCATACAGTTTAGTTTGCTCATTGAACAAATAACTTAGTTTAATGAAAATCAATAACAAACAAAGGAGAAGTATCAACTTTCTGACAGTAAACAACAAAAATGTCATTTGCATTAGGTTTGTAAAAATTGAATTTAGTACAATTAGTGGTTTTCATGCCAGCTCAGTCTAATTCCTAATTCAGCCTAAAAAAAATATTCCCCAAAAGTATTTTAGTCAGGAGGATTCACTTTACACAGGTTGTTAGTCTCAGATCAACTGGATATGTCATGTATATATCAACAAACCTGGAAATAGCTTTAGGTAACATACTGTAAGTTCTTACAAAGTAGATCGTATGTCTCAAATCAACACCTGGTTGACATGAAACTAGGAAATAGGAACAGTTTGATAGGGACTTCTGGTCCATCATAAACCTCCATGAATTGTCCTCAGGAGCAGTGGCAATTATGGAAGAGAATGTTATTCATATTGCACATGTAAAAGAGATATTATGTATATTTGGATATACAGAAAAATAAATAATAAAATGAACAGGAATAACAAGGTCCTCTCCGGGAACCATCACCTTATCGTGGTGGAGAGGTTTGTGTGTCCCTATGAACCTGAGGGCTGTGTTGTCTGGAGCTTTGTGCTCCTGGTAGGGTCTCCCATGGCAAAGAGGTCTCGGGGGAGGGGCCAGACAAAGAATGGTTCACAAACCCTAATGGAAGAACACGGAAGGGATAGAGAGACCCCGCCCGGAGGAAGCCCGGGGCCCCCGTCTGGAGCCAGGCCCAGATGGTGGGCTCGACAGCGAGCGCCTGGTGGCCGGGTTTGCCACGGAGCCCGGTCGGGCACAGCCCGAAGAAGTGACGTGGCACCTCTCCCTCCTGCCCATGGGCCCACCACCTGTGGGAGGAACGCTGTGACATGGGTGGCAGCGAAGGTCAGGGGCTTCGACGGACCAGACCCGGGCGGCAGAGGCTGGCTCTGGGGACGTGGAATGTCACCTCTCTGTGGGGGAAGGAGCCGGAACTTGTGCGGGAGGTGGAGCGCTACCAGTTAGATCTGGTGGGGCTTACCTCTACGCACAGTCTCGGTTCTGGAACCGTACTCCTGGATAGGGGTTGGACTCTGTCCTACTCTGGAGTTGCCCATGGTGTGAGGCGCCGGGCAGGTGTGGGGATACTCACAAGTCCCCGGCTGAGTGCCGCTGCGTTGGAGTTTACCCCGGTGGACGAGAGGGTCGCCTCCCTACGCCTGCGGGTGATGGGGGGGAAAACTCTGACTGTTGTTTGTGCATATGCACCAAACAAGAGTTCGGAGTATTCAGCCTTCTTGGAGACCTTGAATGGAGTCCTGTATGGGGCTCCAGTAGGGGACTCCATAGTTCTGCTGGGGGACTTCAACGCACACGTGGGTGATGATGGAGATACTTGGAGAGGCGTGATTGGGAGGAACGGCCTCCCTGATCTAAACCAGAGTGGTTGTCTGTTGTTGGACTTCTGTGCTAGTCACGGATTGTCCATCACAAACACCATGTTCGAACATAGGGATGCTCATAAGTGTACGTGGTACCAGAGCACCCTAGGCCAAAGGTCAATGATCGATTTTATAATCGTTTCATCTGATCTGAGGCCGTATGTTTTGGACACTCGGGTGAAGAGAGGGGCAGAGCTGTCAACTGATCACCATCTGGTGGTGAGTTGGGTCAGGGGTGGGGAAGACTCTGGACAGACCTGGTAAACCCAAACGGGTAGTGCGGGTGAATTGGGAACGTCTGGAGGAGGCCCCTGTCCGACGGACTTTCAACTCACACCTCCGGCGGAGCTTTTCGGGCATCCCTGTGGAGGCTGGGGGCATTGAACCTGAGTGGACAATGTTCAAAGTTTCCATTGCTGAAGCTGCGGCTCCCATGACACCGGTGGTCAGGGAAGCCATTGCTGAAGCTGCGGCTCCCATGACACCGGTGGTCAGGGAAGCCGTCCGACTGAAGAAGGAGTCTTTCCGGGATATGTTATCCCGGAGGACTCCGGAGGCAGTTGCAGGCTACCGACGGGCCCGAAGGGCTGCAGCCTCTGCCGTGACAGAGGCAAAGCAGCGGGTGTGGGAGAAGTTCGGAGAAGACATGGAGAAGGACTTTCGGTCGGCACCAAGGTGCTTCTGGAAAACCGTTCGCCACCTTAGGAGGGGGAAGCGAGGAATCATCCAAGCTGTATACAGTAAGGATGGGACGTTGTTGACCTCAACTGGGGAGGTAATAGAGCGGTGGAAGGAGCACTTTGAGGAACTCCTAAATCCAGCCGACACGCCCTCTGTGGTAGAGGCAGAGCTAGAGGATGATGGGGGATTGTCGTCAATTTCCCTGGTGGAAGTCGCTGAGGTAGTCAAACAACTCCACAGCGGCAAAGCCCCAGGGATTGATGAGATCCGTCCAGAAATGCTGAAAGCTCTGGGTGTGGAGGGGATGTCTTGGTTGACACGCCTCTTCAACATTGTGTGGAAGTCTGGGACGGTGCCTAAGGAGTGGCAGACCGGGGTGGTGGTTCCCCTATTCAAAAAGGGGGACCAGAGGGTGTGTGCCAATTACAGGGGTATCACACTTCTCAGCCTCCCTGGTAAAGTCTACTCCAAGGTGCTGGAAAGGAGGGTTCGGCCGATAGTAGAACCTCGGATTGAAGAGGAACAATGTGGATTCCGTCCTGGCCGTGGAACAACGGATCAGATCTTCACTCTCGCAAGGATCTTGGAGGGGGCCTGGGAGTATGCCCAACCAGTCTACATGTGTTTTGTGGATCTGGAGAAGGCGTATGACCGGGTCCCCGGGAGAAATTGTGGGAGGTGCTGCGGGAGTATGGGGTGAGGGGGTCCCTTCTCAGGGCCATCCAATCTCTGTATGACCAAAGCGAGAGCTGTGTCCGGGTTCTCGGCAGTAAGTCGGACTGGTTCCAGGTGAGGGTTGGCCTCCGCCAGGGCTGCGCTTTGTCACCAATCCTGTTTGTAATATTTATGGACAGGATATCGAGGCGTAGTCGGGGCGGGGAGGGGTTGGGATGAGGATCAGCACCTCTAAATCTGAGGCCATGGTTCTCAGCAGGAAACCGATGGAGTGCTTTCTTCGGGTAGGGAGTGAGTCCTTACCCCAAGTGAAGGAGTTTAAGTACCTTGGGGTCTTGTTCGCGAGTGAGGGGACCATGGAGCGTGAGATTGGTCGGAGAATCGGAGCAGCTGGTGCGGTATTACATTCAGTTTATCGCACCGTTGTAACGAAAAGAGAGCTGAGCCAGAAGGCAAAGCTTTCGATCTACCGGGCAATTTTCGTTCCTACCCTCACCTATGGTCATGAAGGCTGGGTCATGACCGAAAGAACGAGGTCCAGGGTACAAGCGGCCGAAATGGGTTTCCTCAGGAGGGTGGCTGGCGTCTCCCTTAGAGATAGGGTGAGAAGCTCAGTCATCCGAGAGGAGCTCGGAGTAGAGCCGCTGCTCCTTCGCGTCGAAAGGAGCCAGTTGAGGTGGTTCGGGCATCTGGTAAGGATGCCTCCAGGGCGCCTCCCTAGGGAGGTGTTCCAGGCACGTCCAGCTGGGAGGAGGCCTCGGGGAAGACCCAGGACTAGGTGGAGAGATTATATCTCCAACCTGGCCTGGGAACGCCTCGGGATCCCCCAGTCGGAGCTGGTTGATGTGGCTCGGGAAAGGGAAGTTTGGGGTCCCCTACTGGAGCTGCTGCCCCCGCGACCCGATACCGGATAAGCGGATGAAGATGGATGGATGGATGGATGGAATAACAAGGTGATTAAACAAAAACCTGTCACCTTGTGATCAACATCTTGATCATGTGTTTTTTGAAGGTTTTGAAGGAGGTATGAAGTATAGCAATGACATTTTGACTGCTGGAGTCCTGAAAGAGAAGCAATCTAATTGTGCGCACTGCTGTATTGAAATACTCTTTCTAAAATGTGATAAAAGCATTAATAAATCTTTTTTAGACCTTGACAGATAAGAACAGACATGCATATTTCACAACTGGAAGAATTTTGAGATGATGGTCAAAGTTCATGCTGTGAACACAAATAACTCATATTTTTGTCACTGGGGTTATAATGACCTTTAACTTTACTTGCTAAACAACTCAGTAAGGAGGACAAGTTGTAAGAGACACACGCTTTAATGAAAGATACAGCTGTGTGTCATCCATGTTGCAGCTCTAAAAAATATGTTTAATACAAGGCTAATTGTATAAAAAACATGGGACCAAGAATTATTCCCTGCAATATACCGCAATTTACTATTGAAATAATATGAAGAGAAACATTTGAAGGCTGAAAATATGTAATTGTTTAACAAATGGGTCACAAATAAAAAGTACAATTTTTTATATGGCTCAGGGATTTCAGAAAAGAGTTGGGTACTGTAGTTTCTAGCAGATTTTACTATTAAATTAATAGTGCATTTATGGAAACTATTTAGCAGAGGTGTTTTGACAAAATTAGCTGGAGACAAAGAAGATCAGCAGTTCAGATTAAGCAGAAGCAGGCTGACTGGAATATGACAAAAATGTTCATACCTTTCTCAAGGACAATGATTAGGCTATTAAATGTTTCAATATACTGTAGCTCTATGAGGTTGAATTCAATTTTACTTATTGTGTCAAATCATAACAGAAGTTATCTCAGGACAATTTACAAATAGAGTAGGTCTGGACCACACTCTCCCCCAAGAGCATGCTTTTGGTGTGTATAACAAGGTTTGTCTTTGTTTTTGTTTTTAAAGCAGACAAATTAATTAGCATTGGTGTGTATGTTTTTAATTTTTTATTCTCTTTTCTTCTCCATTTTGTGTTATTATTGTAACAAAATGTTTGGGGAAGAGGTGCCATAAACACCAAAACTGTGCTCAGTTCGCAAAACAAAAAAAACGTACTCAGAACAGTGATGTGCTCTCAATCAACAAAATCTGCTGCTGTCTTAAAATAAACCCACCAAAAACGGCAAAACAGAACATTAAATTAATTTAATGGTGGTAAAAAAAAAGATTAAACATAACATAATATTTAGCCAGTTTACTGCTCCATATCTTGTCATTGACATTAGGCCATAGACCTGTAATATTTTCTCTAAATCACTGTGACATACACATTGATTATGGATTAAAAAGTTTTGTTCTGCATAGTTTAACAATCAATGCTATAACTTAACTTCCGTCACCGTATAATGCTACCTTTTCTTTCCTAAACTTAATCGTAATCTCCACCGAAATGACTGGCAGCTCTCGGTGATCTGTACCCGGCGCACAGTCACCTATTGTTGGGTAATTGAACCACCAACTATCGCTGACCTGACAGAGCACCATGCAGAGCATCATAGCCGGTGTTGAAGAGCTCTGTAGCAGCTAAACACTTCCACTAACTGCCGCTAATTTGACGAGCTGTGACGGAGGACTATAGCCGTCTCACGAAGCTCATATGATATGAGTTTTCGGTGATGAAGGTAACGTAAAATGTTACTAAGCCCCCCTAAATAATAATAAGAACAACAATAATAATTTGATTTTTTTTTTTTACAATGCACTCTGTATCACTAACTATGGAGAATTGATCTTCCTTCACCATTCATCTGTGTGTGTATCGGTGTGTCTGTTTTAATTCTATTTTACAACTGTCAGCTGAAATGGCAGTGTTAGAGGCGTAACGGCTCTACCTCACTTGTGTACGGTAACGGATGTGGACAAGTGAGGTAGAGAGTTAGCTGAAGTAATTACGAGCCAAGCGGTATTAAAACAAAGCAGAGGCTCAAAGATTCTGCAACTGTATCAAGCATCTCATTATCACTAACCGTATCCCCAATCATATATAGACGCAACAAATTATATGTATATATATACAGCTACAAAATAGCCCAAAAGTCAGAAGTTAGCATATACAGTAAAATTAATGGACAAAGCAACCCCATAGACTTCCATATAGACCAGTGAAGACCATCAGAAGCATTTTTCCTGTGATGGCTGAGCATTACTACGCAGCCTCAAACTGAGCTTGACAACATAGATGGGATGTGAGCAACCTGTCTGGAAGTCTTCTGGTAGCTGTGCTAAGAGAAATCTCAATCATTCCAAATCTTGCAGAGACGGAGAGCATAGGTATATGTAAGGAGATAACATAGGCACACGCTAATTATTGCTAACTAAAATGCTAGTTAATATTTAATTAAACTTAAACAGCTAATGTAAGTCGTAACTGCCTCTGAGCTTCTCCTGCCTGCACCGTAATTTGTCTACTATGCGACAGAAAGTTATGTGGTTATCACACAATTGTTAGCCTATTTTTACAAAAACGCCTGCTAAGGAGCCATAACGTAAGATACAAGGTAATGGAGCCTTTTATACATTGATGTGTTTCTTTAGAAATAAACAATGGCCAAATAGTCTTTAAACGCTTCAGGTGTAAAGTACTCGCTGTCAAAGTGACGCCAAAATGAATGGCGGTCAATGGATTGCTAACGGCAGGTGATAGCTTATTAGCATCAAATGGGATCTCTACAAGGTATGCTTTGTGGAGGCTGGCTTACCCCATTGGAAGTTAGACAAAAGTACAAAGAGTTGCTGTGCTATCAAGATGATGCACCGTCCAGCGGCATTGGTGTGAACTGGCAGCTTTCAGAGCAATGCGAGCAACTGGAGGATTCATCTCGTCTTTGGTCTGAACTCGCTACTGCATGTACACCATAGACTAACAGATTAGAGCATAAGAATAATAATAATGGACAGAGCATGTGTGACATCACCCATTGGTTTGTGGAGATCTGCCATGAGTCGTCAAGTTTGACATTACAGGCGGTGCCATCCTGGTTGCGGTTGTGAGGATTTTAGGCGAGAAGGAGGAGTGAGGGAGTAGCCACGTTATATAACACACTTTCACTGGCAATTGCATCATTGCCAGGCCCTAAAACACCCCCTCCTTTATCGCCGATTTTCAAATCAACAAGATCCTAATTTTTTTGTGATCACATTTTTTATTTAGAAATTAAGACAATTATAAACAATTAAAAGGTTAATGATCAATTTTATAATCGTTTCATCTGACCAGAGTCTGTATGTTTTGGACACTCGGGTGAATAGAGGGGCCGAGCTGTCAACTGATCCCCATCTGGTGGTGAGTTGGGTCAGGGGATGGGGGAAAACTCTGGACAGACCTGGTAAGCCCAGACAAGTAGGGCAGGTAAATTGGGAACGTCTGGAGGAGGCCCCTGTTTGACAGACTTTCAACTCCCACCTCCGGTGGAGCTTTTCGTGCATCCCTGTGGAGGCTGGGGGCATTGATCCGGAGTGGACAATGTTAATAGTTTCCATTGCTAAAGCTGCGGTGGAGAGTTGTGGTCTTGGGGTCTTAGGGTGCCTCAAGGGGTAACCCACAAACACCCTGGTGGACACCGGTGGTTAGGGAAGCTGTCAGACTGAAGGAGTCTTTCAAGGATATGCTATTCCGGAGGGATCCTGAGGCAGTTGCAAGGTACCGAAGGGCCCGAAGGGCTGCAGTCTCTGCCGTGAAGGAGGCAAAGCAGCGGGTGTGGGAGAAGTTCGGAGAAGACATGGAGAAGGACTTTTGGTTGGCACCAAGGTGCTTTTGGAAAACCGTTCGCCACCTCAGGTGGGGGAAGCGAGGAATCATCCAAGTTGTGTACAGTAAGGATGGGATGCTGTTGACCTCCACTGAGGAGGTAACAGGGCGGTGGAATGAGCACTTTGAGGAACTCCTAAATCCAACTGACACGTCCTCTATGGTAGAGGCAGAGCTGGAGGATGATGGGGGATTATTGTCAATCTCCCTGGTGGAAGTCGTAGACGTAGTTAAACAACTCCACAGTGACAAAGCCCCAGGAATATATGACATCCGTCCAGAAATGCTGAAAGCTCTGGGTGTGGAGGGACTGTCTTGGTTGACAAGCCTCTTCAACATTGCATGGAGGTCTGGGACGGTGCCAAGGGAGTGGCAGAGGGGTGGTGGTTCCCCTCTTCAAAAAGGGGGACCAGAGGGTGTGTGCCAATTACAGGGGTAACACACTCCTCAGCCTCCCTGGTAAATTCTACTCCAGGGTGCTGGAAAGGAGGGCTCGGCCAATAGTCGAACCTCAGGTTGAAGAGGAACAAAGGACTGCAGTTCGGTGGGCTAGTGATCTCATTGCTGCTTTTTGCGGATGATGTGGTTCTGATGGCATAATCGGCCTGTGACCGTCAGCACTCACTGGATCGGTTCGCAGCCGGTTTTGTGAGACAGAAACCTAAGGGTAGCCTGTTTTATGGGTTCATAAGGAGCTTGAGTCAAGGCCTTCAGCACCAAGGGTAGCTCTCATGAAGGAGACCTGGGGGCCTGTATGGATGCAGTCTACATCCCCCTTTAATGAACTGGGATGTCCCCACCGTAATCCCCCACAGCCTCATGGAAGAGGGATACAGCAGAAGAGTACACCTTAATGCCTGCTGCCTTGGCTCGAGGTTGCTTCTTTTCACACTTGGATTCCAAGGACCGGATTTGTGGTCAGCATCTTGAAAGGTAGAATCTTCATGAAGGCTTTTAACAGGTAAGGTCCAAGATGGGGCGCAACCCACCATCCTTCTTTGGAACGAGGAAATACGTGGAATAAAAGCCAGTGAGCTGTTCGCTGGGATCGACTTTCACGATCGCATCCTTCGATGATGACGATGACGATGGTTAGCTTAGATATATATATATATATATATATATATATATATATATATATATAGTTCAATCTTACCTAACCTATCAGACAAGCCACATATGGCAGCCAGGATCTGGGACTGAGAGTCAGATTGCTGACACTTGTTACCTAGAACCCTCATGGACCGAACCGGGCTATGAGAAGGTTGGGGAACATGTTGCACACCAGAGCCCCGTCCTGTCTATAGTCAGGAGAGCACTCACGTCTGTGCTTCCGCCCAGATGTTTCCTAGAAACATGTCTCACGTCATCCTGTGAAGGCTGTACTGCCAAAGCCTGGACAGATTTCTCTGCACATCTCCACAGGCAGCTCCAGCGCAGCTGCACAGAGGTTCTCAATGTTGGGTTAGGATAGGTTAAAGGATCATTCAAGGTAAGACCGTGGTGACGGTCTGAGTGAGATATAGATCTCCCGACACAGAGAGAGGATACGAGAGGATGGGGAAGCCCGTCAACAAACCAATCGAATATAACTATCTGGAGACGCAGCTATGTGATAACGGCAGGACGTAGTTTTGTCATTCATAGATCTATAGTGTGCTTGTATAACTGCCATGTGAAACCAAAACTTTAAATGTATATAATATAACAAAAACATGAACCTTGGTCCAGACCTTGGTCACTGCTTTTGTAAGCTTACTGTTTATCCTTTAAGGCTTAAAGAACTATCTGGAAAGATTTGGTGACAAAAAGTTGAATCCTGTCAGAAACTTATTGTTATTTAAAATCCAACGTTCAGTACATTTCCACACAACCTGGAATATGTGCGCGTTATCATACTCCGAGAACTCCTAACAGGTTCAAATAGCTCTGAAGCTTCCCTCAATCTTTTAGGAGATATGAGTAAACAAATTTACTAATATGCAATATTTACTTAAAAGTACAACCAAATATGTGTTTGTCACTATGAGTCAGTTAGATGTGAATCCCTAAGAATTTAGATGCAATACTAATTTATAGAAGTATAGTGCTGAAAGGATTGATTTAAGAATTGATTTTTGTCATATTTTGCATTTTTTAATTTACCTTTGTCATGCAGCCTGTTGCCTGGCATTAGGGCATATTAGAGAAAACACTCTGATGATTAGCTGAATTTGTGTGTCCAATTATATGTAATAAAAGAACGTGTGCAATAAGTGGACTTCTATCATTTACTGTGTATAAAACAAGAAATGTTGGTTGACTGAGAGAGCCTTCCAAACGTACTGTATATCCCTACTACTACTTACTTACATCCCTGTTGTCCCATTGTAAACATGATAAAACAGTTCCCACACACATTCCTGTCAAACAGGTGTATGTTCCACTACTACTGTTGGCAGTAGCTCAGTCCGTAGGGAGTTGGGTTTGGAACTAGAGCGTCGTTGGTTCAAGTCCCTGTATGGACCAAAGTACGGAGTGGGGATCTGTAGCTGGAGAGATGCTACTGGGCACTGCCAGGTGCTCTTGAGCAAGACACTGTATCCCCCCACCCAACCGGGTGATGAGCTCAGGGTGCTGGTCCAGCACTGGCAGTCCACTCACTCTAAAATTAATAGGGCCTGAGCATGTTGTGTGTATTTCAGGCCTGTGTGTAGTGATTTCTTACAAAACAGAGTGTAAATTGTAATTTCCCCAATGGGATCAATAAAAGTATGAAATAAATTATTAGTATCAAAAGACAAACAAAATTATCAGACAGACAAGCTTTCAGTCACATACTTATTTATCAGGGCACAAACCAGGACAAACAGCAATCAGCTGTAGCAGGTCGGTGAGTGGCTGATTTTTTCTGACTATAAATGTAAGTTAGGCATTTGTGTTCCCAACAGCCACTGGAACACTCATTTACAATTTGTATTTTTTTACAAGTATTTTATTGTATCAAATGCAACATAACAGACTTCGGACCATCACTTAATTTATGAATAGTCAAAAAATTGTAAGAAAAAAATTATAAAATCAGACCTTGCCAAAGTCCAAAACCCAAAGATATTCTGTTTACAATCATATATGACAAGAAAACCTCCTGCACATCCTCACATGGAGACGCTGGGAAAAGAGGTCGATTAATCTTTGTTTTTTCATTTTACTTCAACTCTAGTAATTAATTTAGTCAAACAAATTACAATAGTTCTGTTATAAAACAAATACATTTAATCTACAAACCAGAGTCTCTAGAAAAGAACAATCAGATTTTTATTGTCTGAAAGTTGGCTTTAAATCACAGGTCTGCCAAACTAGTTTTTGACCAAGTGTTTAAGAAAGCTATTAAAATACAACAACTTAAAATACAAGATCCGCACCTACTGCCTTACATGTGATATAACAGGGGCTTTTTATTTCCTTTAAATTACTGGTCTGTGCATTCAGAGCTTTAATAGCAACAGACATTAAGCTTAATAAAATTAAATTATATTTTTGTAATCTAATGTAATTACAAAGGTGAGTTTATTGGTATAAAACAATGTGTCCTTTAAAGTCAAATAAACGCAGTTCATGTTTGATGACATGACCCATAATGACCCAACAGCTGTCTGAGAATATAATACGGGCGATTACAAAAGTCAAGTAAATAAACTATCCTAGTAAGTCAACACTTTATATAGAAGGCAATTTAATACCGCGCTTAAAAACTTTAAATAGCCTAATGTAATTTACTAAATTAATTCATATGATTAACGTATTGCAAGAGAGAGTAAGGATCTGTCAGATTCTGTACCTGCAGTCAGCTGGGCGACAGACAGAAAGATCAACGCCGCTTGAAAGCTCTGCTTCCCGGGACGAATCATGGCAAGAGCCGCATCTGCTCCGTCTCCGTCGCACCGTTTACACAGCTACTCTACAGAAAAGCACAATATTATTCATTGCGGTAAATCAGCCGGACATGCACCCCGCACAAATGCCTTGCACAGCAAATGCGGGGAGGAAACTTTACAACGCAGCGAGAGGTTTGCTCCGCCTCTGTTGACTGAAATTTAAGAGGATTAACGCTGCAGACCTCTGATAAAGACATGTGAATGCGAGCCTGAGCGAATGTGTGTTGCACATCCATTTAACAAATGCAGGTAAAGTGAAACATCACCTCCTGTCTGCATATTGAATATGGACATTTCTTCAGCTCTCAATTATTTACTAAATGCTTACTGTGGAAGGAAACCATGTCGACCTGTTCAAAGTACACTGAATATGGTCACGCAATCCATGGAGTTTGTAAATACAAACTACAAAATCCCAGAGTTGCTAAGGCATTGGCATAATCCCAAATGTAATATGAATATTAGTGATTGTTTTGGAGAAGTGCACTGACTCTTCTCCAACTTCATGTGTAGGCTACATAATAGTGGGACAGTACATTGACATGCAGGTTTTCAAGGGAAATTATTAACCTGTTTGTGGGCCCTGGGCCAAAGAACATTGCTCTTGTGCCCTTACTGTGTATGTACCAACACATCTACACTCACCCATAGGATTATCAGGAACACCATACTAATACTGTGTTTGACCCCCTTTTGCCTTCAGAACTGCCTTAATTCTACGTGGCATTGATTCAACAAGGTGCTGAAAGCATTCTTTAGAAATGTTGGCCCATATTGATAGGATAGCATCTTGCAGTTGATGGAGATTTGTGGGATGCACATCCAGGGCACGAAGCTCCCGTTCCACCACATCCCAAAGATGCTCTATTGGGTTGAGATCTGGTGACTGTGGGGGCCATTTTAGTACAGTGAACTCATTGTCATGTTCAAGAAACCAATTTGAAATGATTCGATCTTTGTGACATGGTGCATTATCCTGCTGGAAGTAGCCATCAGAGGATGGGTACATGGTGGCCATAAAGGGATGGACATGGTCAGAAACAATGCTCAGGTAGGCCGTGGCATTTAAACGATGCCCAATTGGCACTAAGGGGCCTAAAGTGTGCCAAGAAAACATCCCCCACACCATTACACCACCACCACCACCAGCCTGCACAGTGGTAACAAGGCATGATGGATCCATGTTCTCATTCTGTTTACGCCAAATTCTGACTCTACCATCTGAATGTCTCAACAGAAATCGAGACTCATCAGACCAGGCAACATTTTTCCAGTCTTCAACTGTCCAATTTTGTAGTGGAGATGAGTGGTACCCAGGGGGGTCTTCTGCTGTCCGTCTGCCTCAAGGTTGTGCGTGTTGTGGCTTCACAAATGCTTTGCTGCATACCTCGGTTGTAACGAGTGGTTATTTCAGTCAAAGTTGCTCTTCTATCAGCTTGAATCAGTCGGCCCATTCTCCTCTGAGCATGCAACAAGGCATTTTTGCCCACAGGACTGCTGCATACTGGATGTTTTTCCCTTTTCATACCATTCTTTGTAAACCCTAGAAATGGTTGTGTGTGAAAATCCCAGTAACTGAGAAGATTGTGAAATACTCAGACCGGCCCATCTGGCACCAACAACCATGCCACGCTCCAAATTGCTTAAATCACCTTTCTTTCCCATTCTGACATTCAGTTTGGAGTTCAGGAGATTGTCTTGACCAGGACCACACCCCTAAATGCATTGAAGCAACTGCCATGTGATTGGTTGATTAGATAATTACATTAATGAGAAATTGAACAGGTGTTCCTAATAATCCTTTAGGTGAGTGTATATCCTATAAATTCCCATTAAGTAGGCCATAGTGCACACAGCAGATTATAGATGGCAGCTGTATCATACCCAGACAACCAACCAGTACTCATATACCTGCCCTGAGTTTTCTGTCACTCAGTTTGTGGTCATTTGACTAAACACAATTTAATCACAGTGGCAACGTACGTAAGGGAGACCAGGGACAGCTGTTACACTTTTTGCAATTTTTAGTAATACCTCAAAAACCAGTTACACTGGAATAACCAATTTGTTATATTATTAACTTCAATCTGTCAACCATTGAAACCATTTATTTAAGTGGTTTTATGAAATATGTACAGGTTGCAAAATGGATTTTAATACAGTCTCTCCACTGTTACAACCATCCCGTGTAGAGGAAGATGGAACCTCTGATGTCACTGCTGGCAGTGGGTGGTCTGTGACTAAGGATGGTGCAAAGTCATTGTCATTGAAAATATTCCTATTAAAAGGCCAAATTCCAGTGCATACAAACCCTCCCTGAATATTTGTCGGTGATGCAGCACAGGGAAGGACACTCTTCACAATGCCTGGCAGATCATAAATGGTCATTGTGGCTCCTGGATGAGCTTTCATCCAGCTGTCACAGCAGTTGTATACTTTTTCAGTGGCCCATATACACTGCGATCCACGGGCTGCAGCTTATGGGAACAGTGCGGGAGGAATGAGAGAAGGACAATGCCATGGCTCCAGCAAAAATCAATCCCCTCCACAGAAAAGTGGGAGGTATGGTTGTCCAGAATTAGCAGCACTTTTGACTCCAGTGAGGACTTGGTGTGAGTCTGGAAGTGTTTGAGGAAGACCAAGATGTCCCCCTCTTGCATCTAGTTGCTGTACCGATACAGCCAGGAGGGTCGTTTCTTTTTATTTAATTGTTGAGTTATTTTAAGCAACAAAAACAAATAAAAAAATAAGCAAGAAAAAGATGAAGAAATAAAATAAAGATCAAAGATAGAGAATAAAAGTGAACAGAGGTTGGCAAGGTTGACAAAGGCCATAAATCAGTGTACAAACGTTTTATGAATCTCACGTGAAGCCTGTCATAAGAGGATTTCTGCGCTCATATCTGCGCTGGTTTCTACATTAGGTTGATAAATGAGGACCCATGTGACTATAGCATAACTAACTAATTCAAGATTAGATAATGCAGGACCCACCTTTTATTGATACTGTAGGCTACTTGAGAGGTGCAACATCCCAGGAAAACTGGCAGTTAATTAAATTATTGAAGACCAATTCAGAAGTGTGTGGCCCCTGATGGACTGGCCATTGCCTGCTGGGTGATAATCCCAGGGTTAGGGTAGGGTGACCATATTTTGATTTCCAAAAAACAGGACACTCGGTTCAGCCTCAAAACACAAATTCAGATAGGCTTCTCAGAGGTTATTGAACATGCTTTATTATGCCTCAATGTTATAAAAATAACTTATGTAATAAAATAAAATAAAATGTGTAACAAAATAATAGCTCTTTTCAAATAAATAAATATGAAATAATATTCTAAATATGACCCATTCTTTGTCAGCTTCAAAATTCAGCTTCAACTAATTATCTCTTAAAACCTTTTCGGTGATGAGGTTTTCCAGTATCCATGTAAATTTGGGGGCTCCAGCACCTTTATTAAACACTGAAACATATGTGCTAGCTTTGCACACGGTGCACTCCGCCTCCCATGTCCCGACCCGGTCGGTACATGGAAAGGCTTTTTTGCATTGCATTTTGTGTTCAATGTTGCAGAGTTGCCCG
Organism: Percina caprodes; assembly: GCA_013375575.1. Taxonomy (NCBI): domain Eukaryota; kingdom Metazoa; phylum Chordata; class Actinopteri; order Perciformes; family Percidae; genus Percina; species Percina caprodes. Next base: position 1,973,155 of record JABXJD010000080.1, on the reverse strand, counting down.
CAAGGCAACCTTTTGGGAATTATGTCATGCAACAAAGTAGTATCGTAGTATTGTGTGCAAAGCGCCAGTCCATTTAAGTACACGCTTAATGGTCCAATGAAAAAAAATGAAAACCGGACATTTTCATGAATTGAAAAGATCTCATGTCAGCAAACTAAAGACACCAGCCGAGACAGATACAGTACTACTGCCAACATCTACATCCAAACAAGCAGACTGTCGGGTAGTTTGCTGTACATTAAGCTCAGAGCAATTGTTAAAGCTCAACTCACCTGCTTGTAATACCTCATTTACTGCTGCAGGCCAAATGTGATCAAGTTGTGTTCCTGCTGCTTAGGCTCCATAGCAACAACATGTGCCAATGTCACCAAGGAGAGTGCATGCATGGGCAAAGCCACAAGCACTGAATGTACTGTTATCTATGTATTCAGAGCAAAGTCTATGCGGTCTACCTGTTGTTTACATAATGAGACAGTTATATACTGTAAATATAAATACTGAATCCACACCAGTAACACTGTATCATCTGCCTTTTCTTCACCACTATTGTTAAAATGTACAGAATCTTGGGGAAATAATGCAATTTTAACTGGTGGATTCAAAATTCTGTGTTCTGCGGGTGCAAGATAGTTCAAATGACACTGAATACGAAGACAGTCGACGTAAAAAATTTGACAGCATTTGATACATGCAGGCTGGGCATCTCAGCAATGTCAGATATCCACTGTTAGTGTTTCAATCATATGGCCCATAACTCCTCTAGTATATCAATCAGGCTGAGAACCATCAGGGGCCCAGATTTAGTTTGACACCAGTCAAGTTTCTGCTGTGGACACAGTTTCACTTTACAGCTGGCAGGGAAAACACCTGGGGCTTTTGACCTTTTCCAAATGAATATGGATTGATTTGTTGCATTATCAGGGCAGATGTCTAGCTTTTTGCAGCCAGGAAAAAGTTCACTGTGTAGAAATAATTGTATATTAATGAAATAATTCAGGGTAAACTAACATTTCTACCTGAACTGACAAAAATAGAGACAATCACTGGAATATGGATGTTGGGTTTTTAGCTGCAGGGCTGATGATTGCAATAGTCCACTTTATTTAAAAAGGAGGTAAATTACTTGGCCTTTACAATATACTTTGGGCAAAGTTTACCCTTGGACTGGTACTCAAATAAAAAATATGGCCAATCAAATTAAAGGTCATGAATAATTAACAGATTAGTCATAACTTTTACCCTACTGTCTAAACATGAAGAAACAAATTAAAATAAGCAGAGAAATTAAAAATGTTCTTAGTAGCGCAAAGTAAAATAAGAGTCAACAGCTATGATACACATCTGCTGTACTAACCTTTGCTAATTACCACTTTATATTGAGATCAAAACAATCAACACCATTTCAAGATTGAAGGATACCACTAGCTGGCGTGGAGACATATAAACCAAAGCAGTGGACAAATTAAAAGTTTGAACTGATGATGGCACTAAATGAAAAGTCAGGGAATCACCAAAGTGATTACATTTTTTCCCCTGAGAAGGACATGAATGTACTGTACGACATTTCATGACAATAGTTGTTAAAACATTTCACTTAAAACCACAACCGTAAACATAATGGGGATGCTAGAGGAAAAAAAAAAATGAATGTGTTCATCTTAATTCGTCCAATAGTTGTTAGATATTTCAGTATGGACCAAAGTGGTGAACCGACAGAGTGACCGACATTGCCATCCATGGAGCCTACTAGCATGGCTAACAATAAATACATCTACAAGATACAGCATCAAAACAAATGTAGTCTTGCTTTTCCAGACCTTCTTGTGTGGGTCTGGCTGATCCACACAGCATTCCGGGATGGGGAAAAAAAAAAAAAAAACTTGTTGTGGCCTTTCTTTCACAATAACAATCGTCATGGACGGCGCTAAACATATATACACGTCTATGGTGCTAAGCACCGGGAAAAGCCACGGCGCTTCTGCAAAATAGCCTCGGTAAGGAACTTGTTTTGGTGAAACGTGTACATTCAAAAGTTGTTTTAGTCATGCAACAGAAAACTCAGATTGGACAGATAGTCTAGTTAGCTGTCTGGATCTATCCTGCATAGATCTGAGGAGCAGTTAACCATAGTCCTCAGAAATCCACCAGAGTTTAAAATTCCAACACAAACAAAATGGAAGGTAACAGACATCTGGCTGAAAAGACATCTGGCTGAAAAGAAATCTGGCGGAATTTCTGATGGCAACAGAGCAATGCCGGAAGTGGAGTGTCGACTAAGACAAATGAAACGAATAAAACTCATTTTTTTCTATTTAATTAAAATAAATCACTAATTTATATAAAATGTTAAAGAAATAAAAAAGGCTGAAGTTTGACTTCATTTACTTGACAATACACGCGTTAAGACAGTATACAGGCATTACAGGCTTACTTACAGGCCTCTGGAGGAATAGAGTTCAGTATCTAGCAGATATTTTATTTGTTCTTTTAGCATTTGTCTCTGTAAAGTTGAAGAAACAAAACATAAAACAGGTACAGGTAATTCAATGTAAAAATCCATGGTGATATACAAAAGGTTTGTGACAGAGTGCCAATAGTTGGACGATATCAACAGAAGAACAGTGCCATGAATGCAGCTGTACAACTAAACGTTAGGGGATTGGTGAGATCCCATAAAACCTGTTCTGACAGCATTGTTAACAGAGGTGCGTGACATACAAAGTAAAACATAACACTACTCACTGTGATCACTGTTTAAGAAAGTAATGCAGGTTAAATTGGGAAGTTCATTTGGCAAGATGACTTCTTTTCCAAATGAATTCCCCGTAATGCAAATGAACAATTCGGTACAATTAAAGAGATAAGATGAAATTTGTAATACGTTCAGACTTTTCAAACTAAAAAAATATGCGGATCTAACTAAAGCAAGCCTACTCAAATGCCCAGGTAACAGTTTCTTCTTTTGAAAAACATTGCTAATAGTCCAGCTCCTATGTCATAAGTTGAATAGATATTTTCCTTTTTTCAAGACCATTGGCAGTCTCCGAAATGCTTGGTAAGCCATCTTTGGATGCCAAAATGTGTCCGGCCAAGTGTTAAAATAAATATAGGTTTGTACCACTATAAGGGCACTGAACCCACCAAGTCTCTTGTCTTGTGATATTTCTCTAAGATGGGCCCCCCACCCCCTCTCTGGATTTCTTCAAAGACCTTTAAGTACATCTGCCTCTCCTTCTGGAGGCAGACTCAAATGTCTGTTTTTATTTTGTCCAGAGAGTTGTCGATCTTTGTGAGAGTCTTTTTGATGCGTAAGGCTGTTAATCTGGCTGAGGGATTCTGGTACCAGCACTCCTTCATAAGTTTAGCCATGGAGGTCAAAGTCTGAAAATGAAATAGGAGAAATAAATCAATTGCTATGTCCCATGTCAAGAATATTATTGAAATGCATGCAGACTGGAATTATATACTTCATGACAGTTTTAATATCACTTACAGGGTCTGAAAACCATCTGTTTGGGATGTTGGGCCTTTGCTGATCCACACACACAACCTTCTTCATATCCTCAAAACTGGGATCACTTGGGACCACGTCGTGAAAAGGTGGCTTGTAGTCTTCTACGATGCCTACAAGTAGAGCAGAGCATGCAACAATTCAATTTCAAGATCATTCAAAACAAAGAAGAAAAAAGTTCCAATGACAAATGACATAAAGAAGAAATGTATCTTATCCTTCACTTTCTCTCAAGTGGGACAAAATATAGATATGTGGTTACTGTTTAGGGGGAAAATCAATATATACAAATAAAGTGTTGCTGAAAGCCCAGTTCCTACTATATAGCGATAAACCCATTTGACAGCCGATGGAAGAAGTAGGTTTAATTTCACATAACATGCCTCTGGCTTTAGCGCAGACCACTTTTAATGTTTCTACCAACAGCAGAGAAGCTTTTACTTAGTCCGACTTAAAAGCAATGATTCTGTGTTAATTAGGATTAACATTTATTTACTATTCTAAAAAGAACCACGTGTTTACATGTTTTTCTACATATGTTAAAAAAAAACTGACAATATGCTTCTTGTAAGTAATGCAAATTTGTTGGAATTGAGAAAAATTATGGATAACAATAAGACAGGACTACATTGAAGCCAACAGGACCACGTTGTGTAAACCATGCACTGACCATTGCTGACTGTCCTCCTGGCAATCTCCCATAGGACGAGACCCAGGGCCCAAATGTCCACTCTCTTGTAGGACTCAAAACAGTCCATCTGGATGGAGTCATCGAGCACTTCAGGGGCCATGTAGCGCTTTGTGCCCACTTTAGGGTTGTTCCCCACATCTAACTCGTTGGTGTCTTGAAAATGCATGACCGCCAGACCTAGCATGAAAACACAGAACACTTTAAAGTTCCTCTTTCAGACATTAGAAGTATGAAAATGCTCACAAAATCATGCTCGTAGATACTTGTCTTAAACTCAGATTAGGTGTTCACAGAAAATCTTTTGACAGTGAAAATGGCTTTCAGATGCCTGAACATACACTATTGGTCAAAAGTAGTAGTAGTTTGGGGTCACTTACAAATTTCCATTCCACTCCATTAGAGACAGAATACCAGCTGATCTGAGTGGATGGCTGATCTTTAATGCGATATCTACATTTCCCATTATCAATAACCATTCATCCACTGTTCAAAAGGCACATTCTGTTTACTAATCTGATAGAATTTAAAAAAAACTAACTTTGAACACATTGGAGAACCCTTTTGCAATTATGTAAGCACATAATGTAATTTGAAAACTGCTGCCCTGGTTAAAAAAAAAAAAAAACCTTATTTGTCTATAATGGAGTGCAATGTAAATTTCTAAGTGACTCCAATCTTTTGAGCGGTAGTGTACATCATCCTGCACAGGGAAGTTCAAACATCCAGAGAAGTAACAATAAGAAAAACACATCTGAGTTTTTGAGTTTCAGGCTTGCCATCTCAGACAAATTTGGTGAAGACAAAACACTAGACTCACTCTATCGACTGACTGAAACATGCTGAAAAACTACTGGTTTGTCCTAAACAGTCCTGTTCCCACAGAAAGTACTCCATGTTTGTCGGAAGAGTGAAATGCGTCACCTGGAGCAGAATTTAGCACGTCAAGCCTGTAAACATGCCAAGCCAGTTGCCAGGTTATGGCTTGTACTTGAATTCATTTTTACTCAAGCATTTGCACTGGAACATTGGTGTATTAGATAAAGTGGTCTGAGTCCCTCTAAATGTGTTTTTGATCAAGCACCCGGCAGTCCATTTAGGCAGTTGTTATTCTTCCCAAATACACAAACAACAAATATGGCTAAGCGGATAGATGGGAGTGGAGTGATAGTACTGCAGATGCATCTCTTAAGCAATACTCATGAACCATAACTTTTACTCAACCCCTTCAGTAACTTTAAAGTGGTTAAAATCATCTTAAGATGAATCAACTTATCAGCTCTTTATTGAAGCCCTATTATGTGTACACGGAAGGACATTTTCAAACCCAAGATTTTGTATAGTTTTTTATAGCTGCACCATTCAATCTCAAGTAAATATTATAATTGTTTTGTGCATTATTTCATACACATTTTCCCCAAAATAAGCCTGACATTCTGACTTTGGGGTTTCTAGTAAACATTTATAACTATTCGATGAAAAGGAGTAGGGAAATATATATATATATATATATATATATATATATATATATATATAAACAGTGCATTTATGATATAGATCTGTCATATAGATCAGTATTCTCACCAAGGTCAGCAATGCAGCACTGTCCATTCTTTTTAACCAATATATTTTTGCTCTTGAGGTCTCGGTGGGCAATTGCCGGTTTGCCCTGAGTGCCGAAGATCTCAACATGGAGGTGTGCCAGGCCGCTTGCAATGGAGAGTGCCATGCGGAGGCAGCTGGATGCATCGAGAGTGCTGAGTTGAAGATAGTCGTACAAGGAACCCATCTCATGGAAGTGAGTGATCAGCCACAACTGAGTACTGGAGTTCCTTGAGGTCATGTCTGAGGCTATGAAGCCTAAAAATTTAGAGAAATATTTAAATGTGATTAATAAAAACAAAACGCACCATAGTATGTAGCCAATGAGACATGTTTGGGCGCTACAGTACAACAAATAGCCAGTAAAGATGAGGTAGAATGGTATGCACAAGTATTTCTTACACAAGAGATAACTATTAAATTATATATAAATACATTTTAAAGCACTAGAGCCTTCTGATTTTTTTGTCATATATTGTCTTGACATTATCAATCAAATTATGTTCATGCTGGGTTTAATTAGTAATTAGTTATATCACAACACATGGTATGGTACAGTATTCTCACAACTCATTGAGCCTCTATTCATGAAGTATGGTACGTACCCAGGATGTTCTCATGCCTCAGCAACACAGTGTTGTAGATCTCAGTCTCTCTAAACCAGGACTTCTCGTCTCGGGAGGAGAAGATTTTGACAGCGACACTCTCTCCCTGCCACTGACCCCTCCACACTTCACCGTAACGGCCCTTACCTGGCGGGCAAAAACACTAGAAAAATTACCAAACAGGAAACACAAAAATGGACTCATAAAATAAATCAGTCTAAGGGATGTGTTTTGCTATAAAAACATTACTTGATATTTTTGGTGTTATCATGTCATCAAATGTCTCTTTTGTGTAAAGGTGGCATTTAGCGCTAGAATTACCATTATCTACTCTTTGAGCTCATCATCTTTCTATAATGAAATTGTGATAAGGTTCATCATATAATGGCTGGCCAGTTCCACATAGCGGATAAAGTTAGTGAGTGGCTGATGAAGAAAGTCAAACATTTTGTAGCTACAGACCCAGCTTTGCCAGGATTGAGCTAAAAAGAAGGTGAGTATTGGAATTGCATTCATCCGGTGGCCAGAAAATTAATACTACTAGTAGCTGGGTCTACTTAATATGTAAATAGGCAATGTGGTGGTGTCTGTGATAATATCAGCATATTTTGTTGTCCCCTAGTGGCCACAAATAAATGCATGCACATTTAATTTTATTTTCTTGGAGCGTTTGGCTGCAACTACCAATTCCACAAAAAAATGGTGTAGAAGAGTGATAAGTGAGCTTATTTCAACATGGGTGACTTAACCCTTAACACTGATAACTATGGCAACATGTTTGTCAATAGGAAAATAGCTTTGCAGTAGGTGTGAGAATCACCAGAGGCCCGCAATACAATATTAAGATACTTATGTCACAACATGATATTACGATATTTACCATTGAGCAATATTCATTGCAATGTCTTACCGTTTTTCCAAAATAGAATTATGTTCCGTATTATGTATCTGTTTTATCTAAAAAAAAGATACATTTCTCCAGTTGAGCTCACCAGAAGAAAAAAAAAAACTCAACTGCACCATCTAGTGGACTGAGAAGCAACTGATTTTATTATTCTAGTTCCAAAAAGTTAAATTCTCATGTGCATTAATAAAAGATTGATACCTGGCGTTGGTGTATTGATACAGTATTGCTATGAGAAATATTGTAATACTATGCCCCCACCCTAGTTCACTTAGCATACTACAACCTTAAAACTGAAATATGTAAGTTATTACAGCACCATATCATTAGCTCCTCTGTCAATACATGCAAGATAAACAATGCTATAAAATATTGTATCTGGTATATACAGTATGCCTTACACATACTGTATTTGTCCAATCGCAGTGTCAAATGGTGTATGGCTGCACTGAGACTTTAGATGAGCCAGGGTTAGTTCTATCTATTTTCTATCATTTTTTGCCAGTGCAATGGGAGTGCCTCATTGAAATGAATGGGGATGAAGAGTTTTTCTGAGACAGTGATATTTTTAATATGAAAACAGCCTTTAACAGGACACTTACCCACACACTCATTGAGTGTGATTTGTCGTGCAACAGTTCTCTGAACAAGGAAAGGAAGTCCTGAGCCACTTCCTGACGTGCAGGAATGATCCAGAAGATCCTGACAAAGAGAAAAACAAAGAGTAAAGTTACATCTGTTTGTTTATATTTGAAAATAACCTAACTAAATTAAAACCTTTCCAGAGGAATCCAGTGGCTCAAGCCTAAGAAATGATGAAATACGTAGCATCTGCAACTCAGATGGAGACTAATACATGTGGCACCCTCGTGGAATGGAGGGTGGTAAGCAGTGCATGTACAAGAATTCTGTGTGTTTGTGTTTGTGTGTGTGGCCGTGGGTGTGTCTGTGCTGGAGGTGAAGAGTGCCCCCTGCTGAGTAAAGAACATGAGTTCCACCCCCTCCTTGGTGACTGGTATGGGCACTGGAGATTTTTATCTAACCAATGGCTAGACTCCAAAACATGTGCAATGCTGCTCAGCCTTTTATCTTAGCATAGACATGCAGCATCCTGGTGCTGACACAGGAGGGCAGTGTCCAGCAACAGAGCCGGCAGCTGCTTAGCAAAACAAAACAAACGACTAAACTGGGGATGGAGGGTGAGGACTGAAAACAACAGGTGATGCCTCAGATAAACAGATGCATAATGCAACAGCTACCTAAGAGACAATTGGAAATCGCAACACAGTAATGCAAGACAGAGGCCATAAAATGGATGAGTTGCTCTGCAGAGAGGTTAAATCCCTCTCTTTGGTACAGGAGGATTGTTTTTAGGAGGGTTATTTTTGGGCCAGGCCGTTAAGATGCACAATGCAATCAGAACAATGCAATATCATCATAATCAGATACGACTTCTGGGCAGCAGGCTGCAGAGGGACAAGCACATAAGTTTCAGCCCGATTTGCTTTACACACACGTTATTTACAACTTTCGTAATTAAAGATAAATGGGATAATCTGGGCTTTGAACAGTTAAACCTATAGTTAAACCCTTATAAAAATATCAAAAATCGCTAAGTGCATATGGTCAAAATTTTAATTATTGATTATTAATGTAATAACAATAACAATGACTTATTTCACCAGTAAATTGCTGGTAAACGAAAAAAACATGCACCAGATGGGAAAAGTATTAAGTAGTAGTTTAAGTAGTAATTTAAAATGCACCACAAGGCTGGCGAGTTTCAAGTAAAAGTCTGTGTAGTTTGCCGACAACAGCAGCTGCCTGCAGACTGTTGCGTCCGGGTGTTGGAATACTCTACCGGGAATTACAGTCACAATTTACACCGCTTAACGTAAGAAGTCAGTATTTTAACCAATGTGTTTAATCCAGCTACCAGCTAACGGTAACGTAGCGTCCCATACAGCAATGCTTCTGAAAAAAAAAAATCACGCACCGAAATGTTTGTTCTTATTCTGTCTTGTTACTATGGTTTACGTCGGAACCGGTGCCCAACCCTATTTGTGAGTATATAGAATCCCAAAATGGACGGTAACAGTTGTGGTCTTTGTTAGGGGGGGGGCAGTCTGTGAGCAATTTCTGCTGAACTTGAATACACAGTGTATGAGTCAGTGAATGTGCTGGGTTGTCTTTCAGACTAAACGCTAACCACAGGACTCCACCTAAACTCTGGATCAGTTTACTGGGCCTCAAAACATAAACCACTCTGCAGAAAACTTACAATCCACAGTTGAGTGGAGAGAAAATAAATAGCAAAAGATATTCCTCTAACAAACTGCAAAAGTGACTGAGGAGATTCTCACACACGCACATGCACGCACACATTATATGTAGCCACTATGCATTGCTTTAAATGTTTTTACATACGAATTACCAAATACTGAGATTATGATGTGGAAAGTACACAAAGTTCAGAAGTGTTAGCCTACACTGCTGAATTTAATCATCATTTAATCATTTTTGGAGCAAGACCTTGCACATGTTGACCTAAGAACAACACTAAGCACTAAAATATATTAAGGCTTAAACTTTACCTGTATGTTTATACAGTGTATCTATCTATAATTTCATAATATTTAATAAACCAAACATGAAGTTTTGGTGATTTTTGTGCACTGTATTTAGTGATTTAGGTCTTTAATGTGCTCCCACCATAAAGTGAGTGCTTTAATGGATTCATCCATGTTGTGTGATGCAAACCCAAAATAAAACCAATAGAACAGAAGAAACCATTCAGATAAATTAAGTAACCTTTACAACTTCACAACAACGGTCCAGCGGGCTGGTTTTATTCCATTATTTTTGTTTTTATTAGACTGGAATTATGTTAAAGGAAAAATATATGCTTTCTTTGAACTGAAGTTATCTCCAGTTCAGAGTTTGTGCCATGTTTGGGTCAATATTATATCACTTTTTACCGAGCCCTGAACTGATATGCATTTTCTTACATAATACAGCTGAGCTCACAGCGCACATTTCAAATACATCAAGACAGTACAACCTACCAAGTAGTTTAGATATTGATTCTTCCCATAGTTTCCCAAGCGCTTAATGATACTGGTTGCTTGAAACTAAATCCGTTACTCAAAAAATAGTCTCTACACAGTTTTATTTACCAATTCAAACTTCTTTCACACAGCAGACGTTCTGTGCCTCACTACAGGTCAATTTATAACACATACAGTATATTGCAGCTAGCATAGAGAGAAGAACTGGGTTAAAATAAAGGACTGGAATTAAATTTAATATTCATATACTAGTCAATTTAAATATGTCTGGATCCGCTCTTTCTAGTCATTCTAATGGCCTCTTAAATGGTATCCACCTACTTACCGCCAGCGTGCTATCCCCCACATTGGATGCTATAAGGCCATCGATAGTTCCATATTCAGCATCTCGCGATGTTAGTCTCTCCATTTGGTTGTTGTGGATGCGTCTGAAGACCAGGATAGCGATAGCAGAGAGGATGATGAGGATGATGATTGGGGCCATGATGACGATAGCCAGTGTGGTCACACTGTAGCTGGATAGCTCATCAGCTGTGAGGGGAAAGAAAAATTCACAATGTGAGATTTCTTCAGACTATCAGGTCATCCTTTTGGACAACCTTTAGAACACAAAATAAAGCTATACTTTGGCTTTTGACTTAAGTAAACAAGAGATGGGAGCGTCCAATGGAACTTAATAGGGATAAAAGAAGAGATGATTACAACTATGAGTACAGTGAGGGAAAACTCTTCACATACAGACAGAAATTATAGGTTTGAAGCACTATGCAGACTATCTGACACACACACACACACACACACACACACACACACACAAATTGACCACCATTTACACTTTCCAAACATTTATACAATGGAAAGACTGCTCAGATCTGCCTGCAGCACAGACAATGACCCCCTTTTCTCAACATAAATAATGAACTACTTCTCCCAAATACATGTAGTTAGCAACACGTAGGAACTAACTAGACTTGAGCCAAACACATGGGCAAGGATGCATTTAGCTAGACTTGTATTTGTGGCAACATGGACATATTGTCAATAGTTATAATTGGGTAAACTGCACCGAAGTCAGTCAGTGTATGTATGTATGCATGTATGTGTGTATACGTATGTGTATATTCACTTTTTAATACAAACTTATATCTGTACATAGTAATAAAATGTTTATGTTTACCTTGTTCAGGGCGTGGTTTTAGCATATGTCTATTTCTGTGTATGTTCTTTGAGAGCAGTAAAAAGCTGGAGTCATTCCTTGTATGTGTTCACACTTAGTCTGCCATTAAAACTGATTCTGAGGTTAACATAAATACTTCCAATTTGTAGAATTGTATTTATCTCTGATCTAATCCTCAAATGCATAACCAAAGGCTATAGCTAGGTATTTAGGTATACATATTTATATATAAAATATAATTTAAAACTGCTGTTGAGAAAAAAGTACAGTAAAGGTGAAAGAAATACAAAAGGCAACAACAGCTATTTGTATAGATGCCTGCCTCTCCTTAATTCCCAGATGGCTTCACCCTCTGGGCTTTTGTCGGCCAGCTCTGACAGCCCCCGAGAGGACAGAGGGGATGTGGACCGTGACTAAATAATATTCAAAACCTTTGGTTGCCCACTGGTTCCACCATTTCTGTTTCATAGGGTGCCTGGAGTGTGACCACACAGAGGTGTAACTCGGGCCAACCGAAGCCATCCGGAACAGCTCTGGCACACAGTTTCACAAACGATGACGTAGACCTCTCACTGGAGGATTTTATTTTGTCTAAAACATTAATAGCTAACCTACATGGTTCCTATTAGAGCCCGACCGATATATCGGCGGGCCGATATTATCGGCTGATATCAGGCATTTTCTGATCGATCGGTATCAGCATTTATAATGGCTGATAAAAATAATATATCTCCATCTTCATCCGCTTATCCGGTATCGGGTTGCGGAGGCAGCAGCTCCAGTAGGGGACCCCAAACTTCCCTTTCCCGAGCCACATCAACCAGCTCCGACTGGAGGATCCCGAGGCGTTCCCAGGCCAGGTTGGAGATAAAATCTCTCCACCTAGTCCTGGGTCTTCCCCGAGGCCTCCTCCCAGCTGGACGTGCCTGGTACACCTCCCTAGGGAGGCGCCCAGGAGGCATCCTTACCACATGCCTAAACCACCTCAACTGGCTCCTTTTGACGCGAAGGAGCAGCGGCTCTACTCCAAGCTGCTCTCGGATATGGATATATATATATTAGAAATCATTATAATTTATGATGACAAATAAATGATTCTGATAATGGTCAACCATGTTATGAGTGTTGGCGTTGTATAGTTTGTCCACCAGAGGGCACTCTACATTGTCCCTGTTCGCAACACTGATTATTATTATTTTTTTGTTATTGTGTTTTTGTTCAAAAGGACTTTAAGTTTCATATCTTAAGTTTTTATTTTTATACATTTTATACAGCAGTACTTCAATATATTTTGATGTTCCTCTGTTCTGTTGTGACAATAAAACAAATTATTATATTATTTTAGTGTTTTATAACGTGTTATGTCTGTTTTTGTTGTTGTTTTTTTTAAATATAGATTATTCTGAATAGATGAAAGCTAGACAGCGCTTTGTCTGGAACAATTTTAACAATTTGGTTAGGACACAGTTTAAGGCTGAAATCAACAGATGGAGCATCTTTAATAGAAAGGTACAAAACACGGCATTCTGGGTAGTGTAGTATTGTACCTTTGACTAGCTTCACAGTGCTGTTCATGTTACACAGGTGGCCATGGCAGCACTCCACAATCTGGTCTCTGGAAGGTGGGGTCTTGCAGGTCAATGTGCTCTGCTCATAGACCTTAAAGCAGCCTTTCTGGTACACCTGGGAGCCGGCGCTGACTGTCAGAGATGAAAAACACTGGTGGCCCATGCAGCGACTTCCTGTTACACATGAGCTGCCCTCACACACACATTGATGCTCCTCTTTGATCAGAGGCTTTACTTCCTCCTCTGGAAAAGATTCTGGAAAAGAAGACATGGCTTGTAAATAATTAAATATTAAAAAATAAATAACTAAAAGCTATTCCTGAATTACTTTAGTGGTGTTATAAAAATCAAAATTCAAGTTTTGTCATAACAATTTAAATTGTTGTGAGTGACATTAGGTCCATGTTGAATGGCAGCCAAGAAAAATCTGTACTAAGTCACCTTTCCCTGGAGCTTGCACACTGACGTTCATGTTACACAGATGGCCCTGGCAGCACTTGACAACATGGGCCGATGAGGGTGGCATGGCACAGGTGGCTCTGCCCTCCTTGTCGTCCCTCAGACAGCCCTTCTGTTGGACTGCCACCCCATCAATCATCTTCAGAGAGGAAAAACACTGCTGGCCTCCACAGCGATGGTCACGCTCACACTCGCCACCCTCGCACACACACTCCTGGTCTCTGAGGACTGGTCTGCCAGCAGACATTTCTATATCTGATAAGAGGAAAGAGAGATATGGGAAAACCCATTAGAGCAATACCATTAGTAGCCCATTAAATTAAATGGCATTCACTCAGATCAGAAACATAATCTATCTCTGTTGGCTGGTCTAACAGACCAATCAAGTTAGTTTAAATTGATGAGTTTTGACAGAAAATAAATTTCATATTTTAAAAAGACAATGACAGACTTCCGGTAAGGGACTTATTTCAATGGCAGTGATATTGAAAGTTTTACAGACGTTTAGGCAAGATATTTTTCACACAGTGTTACGATGCAAACGCCTCACCTTTCACAGGTGACTGCAAGGAGACGTTCATGTTACACAAATCCCCATAGCAGCACTCTACAATCAGCTCAGGAGTTGGCGGGCTTCTGCATTGTGAGGACCCATCCTCTTTACCCACAATGCAGCCCTTTTGAAAGACCGATGTCCCGTTCAATATTGAGAGGGAGGTGAAGCACTGCTGGCCAAAACACCGGTCCCCATTGCTGCAGGAAGCTCCATCACATAAACATTCAGAGTTTCTCGCATTGATATCACCTACAGAAAGAGAAAAATAAAACAATAATTGAACAAGTCAGAATTCGTCACTGGAAATAGACTCAGAGCTGCTGTAAAGGAGGACTTAAATCTCTAATATGCTCCCAAATGTTTTGTGACAACTGATGATCAGCGCTTATCCCTCTGATGCATGTATATCTATTGTAAGTACTGGGACAAGTCTGGATTGCCACGCAAAAAAAGCTCCTCTTTCCACTGCATTCCTCCACCACTGCAGTAGTTTAAAATAACACTGCGAGACAGCAGATGAGAGGGAGACAGACTGGGGAGGGGCAGTGAAAGGGAAAAAAAAAATTGTGAATTTTTGGTCTATGCATGTAAGAGACTTGAGGGGGACAGATAAAGGCAGAGAGGCTGAAAGATTGTGTTTATGTTTAAACCAGAGTAAAACAGAACAGGCAAACAGAGACATCTGGTACACACCCTTCCAGCTATTGCATGTACATGAGACAAGCTGTGTTTTGTGACAAGACACTTACCTTCCAAGCTAGAACAGGGAAGGACCAGGACGAGCAAAGCCAAAAGAAACATGTCCTCAACCGTCATTGTAGACCTAGAGAGAAAAAAATAAGAAAAACATATAAATGATGGCTACATTCCAAAGCATGTGTATTTTGCTGGCCAAAAAGGGGCTGGAATTGTATTCAAAGCAAAGGATGCCGATTTTTATACGGAAGAACGAGAATACATTTGGAATTTTTTATAAAACATCTTTCTGGACACCATTCAGCGAGACGGACATACGACCAAGAGAGACAGGCAGATAACAGGATTTGGTGTCAACCTAAGAGTATTAGAGAGGAAGACCTTTTCTTGTTTTCAGACAAATAGTCAACACCAAGTTTAAAACGCTCAAGTAAAGTGGGTCTCATGCCTTCCTGTTGTCCTGGCAACAAGGCATTGAGTGGCAAGCAATGGGGAGACTGTTGCTTTCCTATTGGCTGCTTCTGTGCGTGTGTGTGCGTGAGGGTGGATGTGTGTGTGTGTGTGTGTGTGTGTGTGTGTGTGTGTGTGTGTGTGTGTGTGTGTGTGTGTGTGTGTGTGTTTTGGAGGGACAGACTGCTTGGCAGTGAGGGGAGAGGAGCAGACAGACGAGAAATGAGGAGGAGAAAGAGGAGAGGAGCACAGTGGGGAGAATGAGTGTGGGTGCCCAAATACTATCGTTTAGAGATCTGGAGACAGTCTAATCCTTCAATATTTAATGCGTCTGTAGAAGCGTCAGACACCGTGCAGTTTGTTTGTTTTATCCAGTGACAGATTTTTATTAGACCACTAGTTTAACTATAACTATGAACATAAGGGGAACACCCCCCCCCAGCTACCCATTTTATAAAGATGATATGTGAATTTTGTGGAGACATCATAGCCTGCAGCGTGCCCCGTTTATGCCATACTAAGCACCAGGGCCGTTATCTCGGAAGCATGTGTGTCTGCGCCTGAGTGCATCTGTGCCACTGATAAACACCCCAGTGCCCCCCTTACCTCCATCCCCTCTAAGCCTTTGTGCTCGTCTCCCAGACATAAATGATTAAGCACGTAATGTTAGCAATAGCCAACGGCAGCGTCTGTACAGGACGCTCACACACAGACCACATGCTGCTCCTTTAATCAGAGCACAAAACAGAGGCTGCCACACAGAGATAATCAGGACCTCTTTCTGCTCCCTTTTGACCAGGGGAGCGTGGAGCAGCATTGGGGGCAGGGAACAGGCAGGAGGGCATGAAGAGGTAAAGGAGGTAAAGCCAGGGGGCATCTGAGGGACAGTGGGTCAGAGAACGAGGCCGAGTGACGTGGGCTACAACAGTGAGGTAGGCTAAAGAGAGGGAGAAGTGGGACAAGGAGGTGTCTGGTGTCAGTGCCCAGAGGAACAGTGGGAAGAAGGGCACCATGCGGGTGGGGGACGGTCAGCTGGGCTACTGTAAAGTCAGGGGGCCGTGGGAAACAGGATAAAGAAATAAGCAGAGAAGTAAACGACAACAGTCTGGAACACAAACACACAAGAGTAAAAAAAGTGATTATGTCTGACTGGTTATCTTGATATTGACTCATATATCACTCATGTAGAAGGACAACAAAGAGCATATCCTGACTCACATGCTGTCGACAGATCAATAACTCACCTCAATTTACTAAGCAGAGCACACCACGAGACTCTATTTAAAGGCCTCAGTTAGTGTAGGTAAATGATTTGCTGCATTTTTGTTTACATTTACTGCTGAAAGACCCTCGACGGGGCACTAAAGCGATCTCAGTCTCAATTCATCTCTCCCACACAGACACTTAAATACGCTATGATAAGCAGTGAGCCAGACGCTGCAGACCAAGTTGCTAAGTGGTCCTGTTATGCATTTGCCGTTATGTACACAGCAAATATTTCCGTCTATGTACTGCAAAACCTGAGGGCCTTTTGCCTGATCTCCAACATGTGTTTATGTATCATTCCTGTATGCATTTCTATCTACAGTTTGTTTTGCAAAAGCACAGTAAACACACACTACTCCTCTATCCACACATGAGGCATAGCTAGCTGGTAACATATCATCAAGCCAGCAAACAGCTTGGCGTGATGTATACACACCCAGAACTAGTCCTGATATTGGAAACCACAGAAGGGAGTCTTGGAAAGGAGAGAGGCAGGGCAAGCATCTGCAATACCGATTGCAATCTGAGCAGACAACTTTATGGCGCTATGTGCATGTGGGTGAGTATGTGTGTGTGTTTGAAGCACTGTATCCCTGTGTATTGAATTCTCTGGCAGTGGTCTGTGTGTTCATAGAGCTGACATCCTGCCAAGGGTGTGCTCTCATCTCTTTCCCCCCCCCCCTATCTGTCCCAACCCCCTTTCCCTCTTCCTATAGCCTCTGATGTGGTTTTGTAATAGGAAACTAGTATAAATACCACATGGGAAAATATATCTAAAGTTATAATTACAATGGTTACTGCTGTTGGAACTAACACTATAATGGGTCGTACTAAATCATAAAGCAGGGAAATATTTTATGCAAGCTTCAAAAGGTGGCTAAATGTTATTTTGCACTGTAAGTAAGTCTGGTTTTACAATGCATTATTTTTTTATTTCTTCTCATTTTCTTCCTTTGTGTGAAAAGTTAGGCAGTTTATGCTGGTCAGGTGTCTTGAGCTCATGTTTTGCAGTGGTAGGAAGTAAATCAAGTATGTACTTAAGTACGAAAACACAATGTTAAAGTACTTGTACTTTACATATTTCCACTTTATGCTAGTTCAAATATAGTTTTATTCCATTAAATTTCAGGGTGAAATATTGTGCCTTTCACTTTAAAGTTACTAGTTGCTTTGCAGATTGATCAGATGTTTTACAAGCAAAGCATGTGATCATCTTTTCAATGCAGTGCCCTGTTAAGGATTTAACTAACCAAGTGAATAGAAAGTAGGTAGAAACAGCTCCACCTCAACTAAGCTGTGACATTCAAAGGCTCCCTACACATTAAGGCATTAGTAATAATAATGTATGTAAGAAAGGGGTCATTCTGCATAATCTGTACTTTTACCTTTTACATATTTTTAGGTCTCTTAATTGACTGTTTTGTATGGATTTATGCCTTTACCTTAGTATATAATCTAAAAGCTTTTCCCACCACAGGTATTTTGTATGATGATATCAATGCCTCTTAGGGAATACAAAAACCACATTGAGCTCAACACAACCACCAAAGTGTGTACAACCTGGAGAAAAATAGTTGATAGACTTGCCCAGTGAAAAGTATGTTAGGGCTGCCTCCCGCTGAGTGCTGCTGGAGGGACTTGAAAGGGATTCTACATATCAAGGCTCCTGCTTTATGACGCCACATTTCCTTCCCAGACTCTTTCCAGTGATCCCACTCCAGAGGGCTATCTTGATAAGCACTTCTCTAAAGACTGTGAGCAGGGCTTAATATGATTAGATGGAGAGGATTAAACATGCCACTCAAATGCTGTGATTGGTACAACTGAACCCAAAAAGAGAAGCATGTAGACACTTATGATAATTTCAATACATGCAAGGAGTTGGTACACATTCCCACATTAAAGACTACATCTTCAAGTGCCATTTTAAACCTTATATTTTATTACTATTTATTGTTATAGGTGACATTTTAAAACTAAATTTTGTTATAGCTTTCAACAACAACCGAAAATGCATTTGGGTCAAGACGAAGGAGAGAATGACAAAACACTACTTTGTCTGATGAGCATGGTGTATCACTGAGGTTGAGGAGGGAGGAGACTTAAAACCCTGCAGGAGCTGCTGAGTCATCATGCTGGCAAAGAGAGAGACAAAAGGTGGAATATGTGTCTGACCTGGCAGGCTGGCACAGTTACCATGGCACAAATAGCCTGTGCACCGAGGAAACTGCAGCAAACTGCAGGACAGCGAAGAGAAACCGGCAAAGACTGGAGCAATGCGGCGCCTGCTGTTCATGTTCATGTCCCTGTCCCCGACCCAGACAGCCAAAGTGCCAGCATGCCATCAGGGACACACAGATGGTTCACTCCTAGGTGAATGTGGGTGTAACACAGACCTAGGGGCGAAAGTCGTTGTCTTTGCTGCAGCCCACATTGATATTCACACTACAGCTCAGCAAATCAACACGTTCACCTCAGTCTAAAAAAAATATTCTCTGCCTACAGTCATATAAAAACTTGGGATGACTAAAACTTAGTTGAAAGAATATACAACCTTAACTTTTTAGTAGGGTATGAGGGAATACACACTTGATACAGCTGTCCTTTTGAGCTGTGTAGTATATAAGATAGCAATGAATGTTGTCTACTAATGATTTGAACATCAGAATTTTATTTTATTTATTATTTTTTTATAAACCATTTGTGTGTCAGGGGGACAACCTGAACAAAACTGCATTCCAAAAGTCAAGGACCACATATAAAAGTGCCAATAAAGCACAATGGTAATGGTTAAGCAATTCAGGACAGATTTGATGGGCCTTGTCATCTTGCGGAAGGCTTGTAGTGAAGTTGGCTTAAGGCTCCATACACGCTGTGTGAAATTGGCAATCTTGCAGGTTCATCATGTCACACTGTGCAAGATGGTCGAATACAATCTTGGTCCCAAATCTGTGTCAGGCTGTACAATATCAATTTTGAGTGTGCAAAGAATGAGAATGTAGGACTATAGAAAAAAAAGCAGGGACATTATGAATTCAAATCATCTATTCTGCACTGCTCTTGAGCTTTGGAAATGCAGCAGAACAATAAGCAAGGTTTGGCCTTAATTCATTTGTAATTCCATACAGTATTAGGAAGGGTTGGTTTGTAGAATTAGCTCATAACAGGGGTCACATTGTGAGAATTTGGTCTTAAATTTCTTAAACTGTTAACTGTCAACTTTTGTCAGGAACAGTCCAAAATTGTGCAAGTATCTTTAGACCAAGCACCCACACTAGACAATATGATGCCAGTCTAGTTTCCAGCATCTGCATCATTATAGCAGCAGGAACAGCCGTTATTATGACAGATATTCTGCTTGATAATGAGAAATATTTTCAAGTAAGCAGCTGGTTTGAGGGATGAAGAATCTAGCCATGGGACCACAACTTCATTTCAGCATTATTCTGGTCCAATAGGTTTTAATCTGCATGCTATTAGAGCACAAAATACAAACAAAATGGGAACTAGCTTACTGGAACGAAAAGTGGCCAAACACACCTTTAAATAATGATATAGCTGGAAATGCAGACCTTTATGTAAAATAGTAGGGTACAAAGAACAATGTATTGGTATTGAAACTAAACACAGGTATTGTACTGGCAGCTGTATTGAAATAGAGCTTAATGCGGTGCTGTGACCTTGTCTGGGAGAACTGTCAAACCCAGGTGGGCACCCTCTTGATATTCTGTATCATACACTGAGGCTGTATGTGAAAGGCGTATGGTTCTGCTGACTACAAAGCAAAGCTCATTAACCTTTGGAAACACACCTCGCTGGCCAAGGGGCTCATTAAATGTGGAGATGAAAGAGTAACTGCTGTGGCCCCTTGGAAGAGCTTGTGGAATCTGCAGTGCCCCATCAGGTCAAGCCATGCTCCATCTCTGAGGGCCTGACAGTATCTCAGCAGCTGCCTCCTTTCACAGTGTGAGGAATGTAATCAAATGCCCCCCTGCGTACGTTTAATACTCACGCAGTCATTTTAGAGGGAAAGAGCATAGCAGGTTTTTTGTTCCTTGGATACAGTGTGTCTCTCACTCACTCACACACTCACTCACTCACACACTTCAGCCTAGATCAAATGTAATTAGAGACAATTGTTGCCTTTTCTTCCTGCTGTGTTCCAACCCTACCTTCCACCTCTGCACCTACAATCACAAAGAAGATGAGCATTTTGATACAATTTTTTTTCTAATTCATGACACAATTTGATTTGCTTAGACACAGCACCACAGGGCAATAGTTGTATGGGTGATAGAGGACAACTGAAGAAAAAGGGTAGGTCTGGTAAGGTCTAACATACAGACAATGCAGATGTTCAAGTTTTGCAGACACAACATCACATTTGTACGCGTTCATAGTAGGTTTTACGTTTCCACAACTTGGAAGACTTAACAGCATTGTAAAGACACTATTAACAAGACTTCTACGCAATGGTAACTATAGCAATTAGACATTCATTTTCCCACAACCATCAAAACATCTGAAACAGCCAATTCAAACACCATCTTTATGGCCCTCAGCTATGTTTGCCAACGCAAGAATGCACAAACACTCTCTCTCCAAACGACCATCTCACAAAGTTCACTGCCCTGGGGCACTACTATTCTCAAAAGGACACCTTGATTTGTATCACATACACTCTTTAAGCCCACTTTCCTTCTTAAGAAACAAGTAAATCACATCAACAAGCTGGCAAACAGCTAGTCAAAGCTCAGGGAATTCTTTATCTTAATTGATTCTGCCTGGCAAAGCTGAGCTCCAAGAGTCTGAGGGCTAACATTAGGAACCCCCCCCCCTTCCACCAAACATCAACCAAACCATTCACCACCGTGATGATAATCACTCAGCAAACATCTTGCAACAAAACAATGAATCTGCATACAGCACTTTGCTCTGTAGCCACTACATCCTGCTGCCAATGGAGCCTTTATGGCTGGGAGTTTCCTGGCCTTCCGGAAAGAGAAAAGGCTTCTAAGGAAAAAGACCAGTAGTAGTAAGCAGTTTCTAAGCATTAAAAGTCAGAAATGGGAAATGAAGACATAAGTGGTGAGTGCATGTACTTGGGTGATACATATTCAGTGGAATTGCATTGTGATGAAATGATGATAGTGTTAAAAAGTCACAACTAATTCTGATTATAAATATATTTTTATTATTTTTAAGTGATTTTGCTAGAGCAAACCCATTGGTCGATTCACTGATTCACGGAAAAGTCCCAAAAATTAAATTTACTTCAGCTTCTAAAATGTGAATTTATTTTTTTAAACCCTGAACTAGCATAAGTGAGAAAATAGCATAATCGTCACATAAACTGATAATGACAAGAATTGTTAGCAGCCTTAGATTTCGCATGAGTGCCTTTGCCATAATACAATATGTAAATGCGATTGCATTGATTTCAGCCAACTACCCAGACCTACTTGCTTTTCAAAACCGATTACTTACTAAAACATATTAAACATAATAAATGGCCCATTTGGCTCAAGCATGGGGAATGGACTGGACAAATTTAAGCAAGCCCCATCAATGTGATGCTGAAGTACTACCATCATAACAAAACTACTTCAGTTTACGACCCCATGACCCAAAAATGAAACAGATTATTCTCAAGTTGTAGACTAAGTGCCCACACCAAATAAGAACCGATGCCTGGAGATCAGAGTGAGGCAGCAACTGAAACAAAGCCATATCCCACTAACAGCTGAGTGATAAGAGAGAGCACTGAAGCGAGTGAAAGGCTCATAAAATGTGTATTGTCTCCAGTGCAGTCTGGGGTTAGTGTGGCGAAAGAAGAGGAGCCACTAGCACTGCAGAGAGAGAGATATATATATATATATATATATATATATATATATATATATATATATATATATATATATATATATATATATATATATATATATATATATATATATATATATATATATGTGTGTGTGTGTTAATGTCTTCTCCCTTCTCTATCTCCACTGGTTGTCATCCAGATTTGAACATTGAATAAGGGAAATCAATACGTCTATGCAGAGCCCCCAGATAAGGAGCTCCGAAACAGGAAAACAGAAACAAGACTAAAATTTGGCACATACAGTTTTTTTATCTTATTCTCTTTCCCCCTTTAACTTCCTGCGCCTTGCTGAAACTGCAGTGCCCGCAAGTCCCAGACAGCTCTTATCATCGTGATATGTTTGGGCCGCATAAGGCTGATGATTATTAAAGGCTCAAGGATTTTTTTACTAAAAATAAACACTGCAGACAGAGGGCCCTTTTTAAAAAAGCTGGACAGGAGCACAGAGGAGAGGGAAATTCAACCCACATGCTGTGTTCCTCTGCAGCCTGCTGCCTCATCTGATGCCAGGTTTGTTGCAATCAGCTTTCTCTTACATCAGCGCGCACACGCACGCACACACACACATACACACACACAAAAGCCGTAGCAAGATAGCTGAAGGTTGCAACTCTGAGCTAGACTTCAAGCCAAATCTTGCCTCCTTTCTATACGTCAGCCACTGCCTCCAGCCCGCATTCATACACACATTTATATACTGTCACACACACACAGGCAGACACCCCCTCCCTTTCTTTCCTAACTCAAGAACCACCTACATGGAAGAGCAATGAGCCTCAGACTCTTGCTCAGACTTGAAGCAGTCTATCTTGGTCTCATAGCTGCAGTTCTCTTGTTAATGACAGACTGTGTAACCTGATCTCTCTCTCTCTCTCTCTCTCTCTCTCTCTCTCTCTCTCTCTCTCTCTCTCTCTCTCTCTCTCTCTCTCTCTCTCTCTCTCTCTCTCTCTCTCTCTCTCTCTCTCTCTCTCTCTCTCTCTCTCTCTCTCTCTCTCTCTCTCTCTCTCTCTCTCTCTCTCCCAAACTGCCAGCTGCTTCTGACAGCCAAATTACTGTGCACAGAGAAATGATTTCTATCACAGGCCTATCCTCCTAACCCAACAACCCCCACCCATACTCGCCTCAAGCTTTCTAAATGTCCAAACCTCAGTGGGCAAATTATACACTTTATGTCCATCCGTAAGAACCGCTATAGCAGTGCACTGATGAAGAGGCCAAGGTATTGGCAGCCAAAGAATTCAGGAGTCATAAAGTGGAAATGAAAACTTGAATGAGGCTTGTAGGAGAGCACATTTGACATTTATGTTTTCTTGATAAATAACTTGAGGGTCAGCAACTATTCTGACAACTCACTAAGTTGATTTTAAAACAAAAGCGCCAAGCATTTTATGCTTACAGCTTCTCGGTTGTCAATATTTGCTTTTCTTTGTTTTATGTGATAGTAAACTAAATTGATTTTGGGTTTGGGACCTCACCGTGTGCTCTGGAAAATTATTATTTTACAATAGAAGCACCTTCTATTTGTTTCAGCATCAGTTCTTAGCAACCTGTTGGCAGCAAGATGAACATTGTGGAATGCATTGTTGGTCTTAGAGAGACAGATAACCCCCAACTGGTTGAGGAATCAGTTCCCACAGTTGGGCAGTTTGAAACAATGATGCTGAGCCCAGGCCAATAACATTGTTGTAGACCAAGAGACGTTGAGGAGGAGAGGACTAATCACAATGCAAAGGAGAGTGACTACAATCAGGACCGGTGCCTGTTAGCTCGGGATTCTAAAGATCCCCTAGAGTTGAACGATATCTCAGCCTCAGACTGCTTACTGTCCTTTCATCAGACCACTATCAGCCAGACTTCACGACGCAAGCCACTGAAAACAGCAGGCGCCCATAGAGGCCAGACCTCAGTGACTGGTCTGCAATTCATGTATAACAGCTTCATCTGGTGGGGGTCATAATTTATTTTGAGTGGCTAATCCATATTGATTAAACAATATGCTATCTGCACTGACACTATCACTGCATAATGTATGGTTGTCAAGAGTGGCATGCACATGAAAGTGTGGTCAACTGAATGGTTTAGGAGTTACCTTGAATGCAGCACACAACTACTAGTTGGACGGCGGGTTCAATCACACAGGCTACACAGCAAAAGCAAATGCACAATCAACTGCTCCCCAGATTTGTGGGCTACTAGAGAAGAAAGACCCGATTAGTATGTGGGAAAGTAATTTAGTGAGTGCAAGGATCTAGCACAAGGAGTTGATTCTGAGGAAGAACACTTCAGTGTGAGACATTGATTTCCATTCACACATCTTTTAATCTGCACAATTATCTCTGAATGTTTCCAGATAGCATTAACACCTTTGTAATTAAGTTTGCACCCTCTCATCAGCGGGTCTACTTGCTCTACATTTAATTGCCCTGCAATCTTATCACACATTTCCTGTTTGGTCCGATGGTTCTTCAGCAGGGAAACGCATGTCAACAAAGACTTGTATAAGAACTATATTGGGGATATTTTACATGTTTTCTCCATATACTCCATTGCCGACTAGTTCAAAATGAAACCACAGACTATTGCCATACCGTGTCTTCGCCAGTGTTTTGGGCTCTTCTCCCCCCTCCAGGGGTGCGATTGTGATGTTAAATGTGCTCAGCATGTGATGATGAAGCACACGATCAAGCAGGAACGAAGAATGTTAGCATGACAAAAAAACTCTTAAAGTCACAACTAGTTGCAATGTTAGGATCTTGATTTGACTGTGACGCAATGATACACCCTAGGTTTTTTTTTAATTTTGACCTGAAGCTCAAAAACATCTCTCTGACACGGTAAAAAAAAAAAAAAAAAAGACTATGGTACGTGAAGGGTAAATCATATTTATATATGCGCCTATTTGTTCACATAACCTTATAAAAATTGATAAGGTAAATGAAATGTGTGGCTACAAAAACTAAACAGGCCAAGATTTTACGAAGAAAAGCTCAGAGGGATTTCAGTTGTGAGAGAGCACGTCACGAAATCTTATCCTGCAAATCAGCAAACTTCTCCACGTACACAGAAATGTCTATACTCGTCTTGCAATACACACTTTAATACAGGCCTACGTTTTAGGTATGTCATGAGTAAACTTACCTTGCAGGTTATTTTTCCAACAGCTTTATGAAGGCTCGGTAACTGGCGCAGGTCGATCTACTCTGCCATCTCCCGAGAATTCACCGACAATACCCGGTTTGTTTTCCAAAGTCTAAAAAGCAGAGCCTACATGACGCCAACATCGTCGCCCGTCGTCAGTTCGGTGAAAGAAAAAAGGCACACATTCACGCGATATTTAGGAGAGAGAAACATAAAAATACTGATACATTTTGTAACGTTGTGCCCCTTTACACACAAGAAGTGCCTAGAGCTTCGCAACTCGCACTTCAATCCACGAAGGCAAAAAGCCAGGATTGGAGGAGGAAGTTACCTTGCAAACAACTCACTGCTATCTAGCGTTAAGCGAGATGGTAAATACGGGCTCTTCCGGTGACGCATTTCAAAATAAATCAAATGTAGCTCTTCGTTTTTCTTGACATGTTATGTTATCCCCAGGGGTAGACGAAGGATGAAGGCTATATATGATAATTAATTAATTATAATTAGTAAAAGTAGAAAAACTACATTTAAAAAGATACTCAAGTAGGCTAGTCTGCATTTATTTACAGTGTAAGGTACAGAATTGTAGATATTTTAACTTAACTTGAGTATTTCTATTTTATCTAGGCCTTCTCCATTACATATCAGGGAAAAAATATGGTAGGCTACTTTTACTCTGCTGCACATATATTTTTAGTTGTAGTTACTATAGTTTAAAAATGAAGATTTTACGCATAAAATATATCAATCCCTTCATAAAATCTGTTTTAGCTCAAGCTACCCCTATACATTGACCCAATAAAATGATACTTACACATGAATGTATCAGTAATAATAATCCAATAATATTTAATAATAATTTTACTTTCAATTATGTACACTAACATACTTAATACTTAATTTACATGTTCAATGCAAGACTTTTATGGAGTGTTTTTACATTGTGGTATTGCTACTTTTACTGAAGAATGGTCTAAATACTTCCTCCACCACTTCAGCTAAATGTACTTAATTATCAAAAGTAAAAGTACCAATTACACAGTATGGCCACTATCACACTTTATTGTTATGATATTGTTGGTGCCTTAATTTGTACGCAGCATTTTAATGCTGTAGCTGGTGGAGGTGAAACTAATTTGATCTGTTTCACATACTATTAGGAATGGTAGGGGCCAGGTAAAAAAATGAACTTAGTGCTGTGTGGTAATTTGATTCAACACAAATGAATTAAGAAATATGCAACACGTAACACAAAACTGAAATAACAAAGGTGTTGAAACTAGATTTTGACACAGGGGCACTTCAGTAAAACAGAATCTATTTTAAGTTATCATGTAGGCTGATATTTTGCTCTAGAAGTGAATATTCCCAAACTATATTCAACTTTATTCGGACAAAACAGGCAACACACATTAGCTTTGAGGGCCCCTGGAGTTCGAATATACAAGTAGGCCTAGGTCAAAGTTGTACGTGTGGGCCCACAGTATTTAACTTCAACATATTTTTGATGTAGGCGTTATAGTGCAAATTGAACTCTACACTAAAAAATTACAGTAAACCTTAAAGTATAATCTTTTTCATCCTCTGATTACCCATGTTATCCAGTGATACACTGTGCGTTTATGCTGAAGCAAAAGCGTGCATTTCCTGTCACAGACTTCTCTATGGCTAGCTTGACATGCGCGGTAGGCCTAATTAAAGTACCATTACTATTTCGTTTGCTCTGCGCATGTTCCCGACTCAGCATTTAGGGGAGGGTGAAGAAGGGTTCAAGTTATGGGCATTGCCTTCAGTCAATACAAAAATATCGGTATGTTTTAAAACAAAGGTGGTCAGTATGAAATCACACCAAAATGTGTTTCCTAACATATTATCATATCAGGTATAAATGGAAAATACTTACAAATAAATTTCTATAAAAGATCATGTGATTCTTCAATCACTTACTACAGATTGTGTAATTTCTAGAAAGTCTTTATAGAAAAACTTTATTAATTATAATAAACCTAGGTTCAAAAAATGTCCTAGCTACAGATAGATTATTAACACTGCAAAATCACTAAACAATAAGACACAAAGTACTTATTGAAATTAGACTACTAAAAAGCAGTAAGATGCTACTGTGTTAACATAAAAATCACATCATGATTAATATATTTTTAAATAGCTAGCCTAGGCACATTTTGCATTAAACTACAACTCTATCCACTCTTCTACAAGGATTCATCTTTTCTGAGTGTGCAATGCATCAAAACTTTTTTTTTTAACTATTAGGCTACTCGAAACCGTCCAAACTTTAGACATTTTATTATCATTTCAACTCTTCAAACATAACTGTAGGTCTACTAAATGTTCCAAACGGTCTCTGGTAGTCTTTGCCATACAAAGTTGGTCTCTGTACACATCACGGAGCAGCAGCTGTAACCGTGTCCATGGCAACGCGGTCAGAAGTTCCAAACAGTCAGCGCTCCTTAACCTTACATATAGTTTTTCGATCTGCTCCTAAAATGCATTCAGAGTAAGTACACATGGCTGCATTTAAATCAGAACTGTAATTGCTGTGTGTTTTAAACTTTTCATGTAGACTAATTACCGCTACTTATATTTGTGTTTAATTTAATACCTGAATAAATTAACTGCAGTCAGCTAGCTACCGTTAAGCTCGCTAGCTAACTAGCGACGCCAACGGTAATGACAATGCTCGCTCTTACAAGCTATCGTTGAAGAGGTTGACTGTGTACCTGGTTTTTGTCTCCATTTCTACTAGAAATGTCTCAGGTCTTATGAGTAACGATCTTCCATCCACAACATCTGGCAAGTGCAACTGTTTATACTGACTTAACCATAGTTACCTCACGCTGTAGCTCTGTGTAATTTAGGGTCAGTTATTGTCAGCAGGGAGACTTTTCTGCTGGACCTTGGTGAGGTAATGTTAACGTTAGAGCAAGTGGTAACGTTAGTGTAATGCACATATCAATTTATATACGTGGTGTGTTTCCTTTGTGTGTGTGGGTGGGTTTTAACATTACGGGTGTGCAGGGTACCAAGGAATAGATGGCCAGATCTCCCAGATCCCAGGACTGTCCCCGACCATCAGCACTCTTCCTGAAGAGAGGGCCCGAGGGCGGAGGGCCGGTGTCCTAGACAGTGATTCTGACTATGTCAAACTTGCAAAACAAGGAGGGCATAAGGGTAGAGCAATCCTGTTGCCTTATATCTAGACATGTCCCTGCTGGTTAATGAATTTTGCCTACATTTATTTTTGTCCTTGATTTCAACAGGACTTTTGTGGCACGAAGAATCAACTTCTAAACCTGATGCATACAAACCTCTGGGCAGGTTCTGCACTGGATCAGGAGACGATGAAAAACCAAGGTACATGTGACATTTGTCTTATTATTATCATGCACTGGAACTGGGACTGGTAGTCAGTTTATGATTAAATCACTAACACTATAGTCTCACATTGCCACACCTATCTACTAACACTACTACTTACTGCTAATATACTATGTACTACTTGCTATTCTTTAAATGTATTGTAACATAGAAAGAACAATATAGACAGTAACACTCAGCCATGATAATGGCTGATTTCTACAGTTATTCTTCATTAGATATTCCAGCTATCATTAAGTGAAGGCTACATTTCATATTCCTATATTGTGTTTTTTCCCAACAGTCTAATTAATAGTGAAGAGAAGAAAAACCTTGGAGCTTTTCAACAGCGAGAGCCCCCCTTTGGGACGGACAATATGTCAACATGGGAGAGGGATGATAACAGCAGCAATGCCAAAGAGAAGGTAAACAAAGAAATGTCAAAGTCATTTATAAAAGTAATTTAGCCACATGAGTTAACACAATAACAATGTATTCTATCTCTTGTGTTGTTTTATTCAGTTATGATCATATGTTTTATGACAAAGGGATTGTTAGTGAGGCTGTAGTGTTACACACATCATTTAGTGGTTACTCGATGGGAAAGACTTACTCTGTGGATCAGGTACTTGTTTCTCAAATGTTTTTTTTTGTCAAGATGAGAGCATACTGCCAAATTTATGATGATATGAAAGATATCCTGACTATATTTACATTCACAAAATAACCACCACACACTGTGACTTTGCTTTGTGTTCTGTAGAACAACAATGTTCATTACAGCCAGATGGAGAAATTGCAGCCATCCGATCAATATTATGAGACCAGCAAATTCAAGAGGATGTAAGTTCATGTGGTCACAAGATGGTGCTGTTGTTCCGTATTATATTCAGTACAAGTAGCTGGTGTCCCAGACTGACACTTTTTTTTTTACAAATCTCATGCACACAATTGCACAGATTATAACAGTGATCTTATTATGTCAGATCATATCTTTAATTTTAAGTTGAAGTAATAGCAAACACTTAAGGATAGGTTGTCCTATAATAGTCAGGTGCCCATATAACAGTTTTTACTTGCTGTACTTGTTGCTCCTGTTAACACTGGCCATTATAAAGTCCCTTTTTAATTTTCTTTTAATTTCAATGATGGGGGACAAAATCCACAGTCCTCCTGTCCAAAAATGTATTTAAAAGTTTACCCGAATCTAACATGAGGCTTTTCACTATCTTTCCACTGGAAACACTGTTTGGGAAATACAAAGAGTTTTGTACTAAAAAGACTGTAACTTTGGAAGATATCTACTTCATTTGATTAACTCAGACTGCTAAAGCCTGATGTTAGCTCCACATAAACATCTCAATGCATTTTTGCAAGTGAGGAGGATTGTGGAAGTAAATTCTACATCATATGTCTCCAGGTTGTTATGACTAAGCAGAAATGCTTATGGGCTGGCAGCACACTTAGGTCAACCAAAACAGCACACAAAGTCAATTTGAATCCGGACAATGACTTGTTTGCTTTGGCTCACTGCTGGTCTGTGATGAGTGTTTAATGTACCCTTTGGGAAATGTCAATGACTTGTCAAAAATCCAAAATAACATCACATACAAAGCTACAAAGAGAGAACAGTAAAGATTGTGGTCATAGTGCATGTATGGTTTTGATACTTTAACAATTAACAATTCCACAAAGGATCCACTGCAAAAACGTTTCCTAAATCCTACAATCATATTGTTAAAACAAGCAAAAGTAGAGTTATTTTCATCATTGCAGTGCAGCAATCAGTAATACAGAGTCTTGGTGTAAGATATTAACTTTGAGAGTCAAAAGAACGGAGTCTAGAAATGTCCTGAAACAAGAGTGACTGACTGAGTGAAAATTATTATTTCACACCCTTTTTTACTTTATATCAAGAAAGGTAACAAAGCTAAATCTGAGATTAAATTACTTGTTTAGATGGATAGTTTTACAGAGTTAGTCATTTGGTATAAGATAAAGAGAAAACTGACAATTGTAAAAAAAAAAAAACAGTTGTTCTCTCTGCGTTTTGTTGGAAGAGTACTTTTGTAATGAATAGCCAGAGTTTATCTTGGTATACACTGTGCTAAAGGTTAGGGTCCATTTTTAATGTTTAAATTGTGTCGTCATGTTAATTCCTACTTTGTGGCGATGGCAAAACATTATATTGTAGTTGTGACTGCAAAACCCCCGTCCAGTTTGATTTCCATTAAAAAAAAGCATTCAAAAAATTGCATTGCCATCACTTTTTGTCCTTGGTGTTTTCAGAGTATATGACAAGAATCCAGCCCCTGTTGACATGTCTAAGCTGTTGAGCTTTGGTTATGCCAATGAGAACAAACCAATAGACAATACTGATTTGTCAGGTAAGTCGCACAATGTTTCTGACAGATTGAGTGACCATCTTCCGGATCACCATAAGTCATTTCTTTACTTGTTTTTTTCCATTATTCTATCAAAATTCCCTTAACATCTCATAATGAAGTCAAGGGTGTGAAACATTGATACCTCTTGACACATGTAATAATGGTTTGTTGAATAACTCGTGCTTGTATACATTTCCATGTCAACAGATTAGAAGACTGCCAGTGCTGTGGGAAAAGGATGTACAAACTCAAATGCTTTCAACAGGAATTGTTGCCATCCTTTCCTCCCCTTATTCATTTCCTTATTACCCCTTCATATACTGAGCCACATCAAATGTTTTACTTAGTTTCAAATGTTCTTTGATGTCAGATGTATTACACAAGTGTGAAAGTTAATTGAATTCAAGCTAGGACCTGTTATTTATTGTGCCTGTTAGTGGTGCCTCATTAACTGTATTCCTTAAGTAAAGAAGACACCAGTACGTTTTTTTTTCTGTGTCTGTAACTTTGTAAAAGGCAGATTTAAGGAATAAAAATTTTATTGTTTAAATAAACACTTGCTTTTGCTTTTTAAGCCCAAATTGTATTAGCTCTCACATGTGTAAATTTGAAAGATAATCATTTTCTACATAATACTGTAACATTACAGCAAATAATACAATGTATACACAATGCACTATATAATTTGATGTGGTTGATTTTGGCATGCAGGGAAAATGTAGATAAATGTGTTGTTTTGAAATATGCTAGTTTTTTGCATGCCAGTGTCAGAGGTTATCTCAGTGTTCCTGGGGAAAGGTGTCATAACACGTTAGTTATTGAACAGCGTCAGATGGTTTTCTTTTTAAAGGTGAGCTGGCTCTGTTTGTTTAGGGCTGGTAAATGTTTTTATGAGAGCGAGGACAGGTGCTACTCCTCTCTCTGGAACCAATCAGTAGCAGGGCCAGAGGTTACAGCTATATCAGCTCTGCAGTCAGACGTATCTCTTATTTAGAAACAGCTGCATCGAGCATTAGAAGGTTTTACCGAAGAACAACTTTTGAAGACATTTTATATTTAATTTTAAAGTGTCTCCTTCAGTCATGGCACTACTTTTACTTAACCATATGGGGAATGACCAGAATGAGTATATCCAGTAAGGATTTAAGAATCTAAACTAAGTTTGTAATTGACGATTTCTTCTTTTTGCTATTCAAAATCCAATGTAATTGTGTTTGCTAATCCATTCAGAGCACTTTGGATGTAAGTGAGCGAGCTGTACCTTTGTTAATAAGCTGTACTCTATTGCTTGTAGACAACACGTCCAAGTGAAAAATCCTTACTTGGACACCATGGAGGAGGATATTCTCTACCATTTCAGCTTGAGCACCAAGACTCACAACCTCCCAGAAATGTTTGGAGATATTAAGGTTTGTGAAATGCTAATACAAAAAAATAATAATTTGGGGTGTATAATTTCAAAAGCCATGAAACAGTATTCATTAGTAGTCTCTCTATTTCCTATAGTTTGTGTGTGTTGGAGGCAGCGCAAATCGCATGAAGGCTTTCGCCCAGTTTATCCACCAGGAGCTGGAACTGCCTGGAAACCCAGAGGAAGTCAGAGATATCTGTGAGGGAACTGATCGCTACTGTATGTATAAAGTAGGACCAGTGCTTTCTTTAAGTGTAAGTATTACAGAACGATGACATATACTGTTCTAGTAGGCTTTAGTTATTCTGGCTGGAGCTTCACATATTGCATTGCTGGTTTAATAATCACTGCAATCAAGTAATGTCTATCCTGATCTTGTGTCCATCACAGCATGGCATGGGCGTCCCTTCCATCTCCATCATGCTGCATGAGCTCATCAAACTGCTGCACCATGCTCAGTGCAGAGATGTGGTCCTGATTCGCCTTGGTACATCCGGTGGAGTCGGTAAGAACACTGCATTTTTTTTATTTTGAAAGTGTTAGAAAACTTATCAAAAGGGTGCTTTCCCTGAATTACTACTTTATCCTGGCAATGACTCTAAAACAAAATAGATTTTAAATGTATGCCTGGTGTCGCCTCTAGGTCTGGCTCCAGGGACGGTGGTGGTCACGAATAAAGCAGTGGACTACTCCTTCTGTCCCCAGTTTGAGCAGGTGGTTCTGGGTAAAGTCATTACCAGGAGCACTGAGCTGGATGAGGGAGTTGCCAATGAGCTTCTGCAGTGCTCTGCCGAGCTCAAAAGCTTTCCTACTATAATTGGAAACACCATGTGCACCCATGACTTCTATGAAGGTATAAACCGCATCACATGCCAGGGTTGTTTCTGATCATATTTGTACATCACTTTCAATTACAGAGAAGTTTAACATGTCAAAACTATTGGTCAGGTAGTGACAAATCTTGTGCCTGTGTCTCTCTAGGTCAAGGCCGACTCGATGGTGCTCTTTGCTCCTTCTCTAATGAAGAAAAACTAGAGTATCTGAGAAAAGCTTATGAGGCCGGAGTGAGGAATATTGAAATGGAGTCCACTGTATTTGCTGCTATGTGCCGTGTCTGTGGTGTTAAAGGTATAGTTTAAAAATGTGGAACATTCTGTACATGGGCACATCTTATTGATGGCTTTGAAAATACAATCTTGCTTTTACAACACCTCTACTAGACCTACTTTGATGTGTACAGTATGACTGATGATCTCATTTCTCTCTCCAGCGGCTGTGGTCTGTGTTGCATTGCTGAACCGCTTTGAGGGAGACCAGATCACCTCCCCCCATGATGTTCTGGTGGAGTACCAGCAGAGACCTCAAGTCCTGGTGTCCCACTTTATCAAGAAACGCCTGGGACATATTGTCTGAGACCCTTACATCTCCCATCCTATCCCAGCCCCAGACTCTCAAGTGTGTAAATAGCTGATATGTGGATATGTATATATACTGTACTTAACATGTTAATATGTGTGTTAGACACTTATTTAAAACATTGTTAAAATGTTTAAGATTTCAGTGATGAAGCTAAAATATTAAGTATGTTGCATATGTACTGTATATGTTAGTATGTACAGTATTGTATCTTTTAATATTTAACACACTGTTATTTATGCAAGGTAATATAAATTTTCTAAAGATAGTGTACTTTATGTTGATTTTAATATTTTACTTACACTTATAACTCAACAAAAATTGTTGGGTTTATTAGCAAGTTGGTAAAATGATCAACCTCCATTGGAGGTTTGCAATCTGTCAGCCGCCTCTAGTTATAAAGGTTTTTCCTCCTATATGCTTGTTATATGGGAAGTATTAGTCCTTAGTGATTTTCCTCAAAATACAAGAAGATGAAGTGGGCCTTCCTCCAATATATTTCAGTGATGAATGTGTTATCAGATGACTACAGGCATACATTACATTTAGTTGTTTCTGCCACACAAGCGTGTTTATATACTTCCTGAAAGTAACATAAGCAGTCAATAAATATTGATAAATGTGCAGAGGTGATTTGTTTGAGGTACATGTCTATCATTACCCAGTAATACTGTATGACACAGTATATCTCATGAGATGCTGTAGAATACATAACAATATCAATAAAAGTCAATAATAGTAATTGCACTGGGTCACTTGGTGGTCAATACTGTACCTACTGTATTTCAGTTGACTTTGTGAGCACAGCAGCTGTTGTTCCAAACGGTGTTATCTGTCCAATGATTCTTACATATGCAGCTTATTCAAATGTATTATTTCCATTTGGTAATATTGGTATCTTCCACCTTCCAGTAGACTATTTGGCTGCTATTAAGGAATTGATGCCACTTAATTTCCTTTAGTTGAACAAACAAAAATCAAATCAATTCTATAAACCAGGGATCTAGAACTACTAATTCATATCCTCATATTTTTACACCTAGACTATGTTCTGCAATGCTCTTTTCTCTTTCGCCAGGTTGACTAAATCCAGCTGTATATCACATACCAAACTCTTAAATCCATTCATGGGCCTCTATAAAGTAAAGAATAGACTTCAAGCTACTGCTTGTCACATACAGGGTCCTTCATTGTCTTGCAACTTTGTTCATCTCTGAACTCTATACCACCTCTGGGTCACTGAGCTCATCTAACCAAGGTCTCTTATTCATAGCCTACTCCCTCCTCAAATCCAAGGATGACTGCGCTTTTGCCATTAGGGTCCTTTCTGTTTATAGCTGTATATGTATGTGTCTTATTTTTCTGCATCTGTATACTATGAAGCACTTAGTTTTAAAAGGTGATATAATAATAAAATCGTACTTACTTACATACTTCCTGACTAACTTACTCACATTCAATATAACGCTCAATACCAGAAAAAGATTTGGACTTTATAATGTGATCCCAAACAAGCCCCAGGTCAGAATTTGAGGGTAGATTTGGTATCTCTTCTCGGTGGTTTAAGAGGTGTGATAACAGACAGGACCTCTTTGGCATACTGACTGTGGTGCAGACCAGCCTCCCGCAGAGCCTGCTCAACCCGCACTCTTGGATCAGACACAATCTGGAAAACAGAAAATCCACACTAAATAATATATATCCAGCTGTTTCCCACTAGATCACACTCACTATGTTACCAATTTGTTTTTTATGCTATGCATTTAATACTTAAAACAAGAGTATTCACTAATCCTTCTCAGTGTTGGTGTAAAGGAGAAGATTTGCACAGTTTTACAATCATTAGTCATTGCCTGTGTTGCCTGTGTGATGATAAACACACACACACACACACACACACACACACACACACACACACACACACACACACACACACACACACACACACACACACACACACACACACACACACACACACTGGACACTGATTGACGTGGTGGCCTTGAGATCAAAGCTGTGTAGTCTCTCTCTTGAGTGTGCAACCCACAACTCTTACATAATTGTCCTGCACTGCATGGGTCACTGGCATGGGCAGACTGAAACAAAAATTCAGCCCTGGCATTGTAGCCACACCAGCCCACATCACCACGCCCATGCAGCCCTACCCACGGACACGTAGGCCTATTACTTTTTAAAGTAAAGTAAAGTTGTTTTTTTGGGTCGGTCGGCCATTTGGGTCGGTTATATTATTATATAATAATAATAATAATAATAATAATAATAATAATAATAATAATAATAATAATTATTATTATTAGTAGTAGTAGTAGTAGTAATAGTAGTAGTAGTAGTAGTAGTAGTATTAATATAATTATTATTATTATAACCATAGTGAAATCGTGCAAGCGATAGAAGCCCATCCTATGCGCTGTCGACCTGTAAATACAATTTATTTGTATATAAAAAATAAAAAAATGGTCCGGCCCCTCTAGCATTTGCCGGACTTGCCAGATGGCCAATCCGCCCCATTCACTGTCCAGTCTTACCCAAGATGAAACAAAAGATTCTGTAAATGGCTGAATATCGTCAAGGAAACTGGGGAACGTGGCCTTGTAGGCTTACAAAATGTAGAGCATAGGTAAGGAGCTTGGGGAAAATGAATATGTAGCTGTGAAGCTTATAGGAAAGTAGATGTTGTTATGTCTCACCTGTGTGTCTGTGTATGTGTTAATACTGAAGAGAGGCCTTTGGAGATCAAACTCCTTCACATGTTCGTGTCGACTCCTCCAAGCCTCTGTATCTGCCATCATCCTCTCTGGATCTGCCTCTGCCCTAACCCCAACCTATGATAAATAGAAGAATAAAATGTAATATAGTGAAAACATAAACTTTTCTTTTTACTTACCATTAGGTGGCAGTGAACTCAACTCAAAAGGATGAGTCTTCCCTTGTAGGTCATTTCAAGTGACCGAGAAAATCAGAGTTGTAGAAAGGGTTAAGCGCAGATAATGACCCACCTGGTTTCTGAGATCTTCCAGACGATTCTGTTTCTCTTCCTCTTCTCTCTGCCGCTCAAGCTCCTGCGCCTCTCTCTCCTCCCTTCTCCGCTGCAATATTTCTGCCCGAAACTGAACCCTAGAGGGAGCACAGACGTCAGACCTAAACAGCCCCTCTCCTTCCTCTGCCACCACCACAACCACCATTACCTATCGCTCCAAACAGCAGGCCTGCGGGCTGTGAAGGGTTTTATGGAGCTGCCAGAGAACAGCCCCATCTCCCGTAATTTGTTTTTATCTATTCTCATTCCTGATTGAGTTCATTCTCACGGCCAATGTCACCACCAATATCTGGTATTAATGCAAGTCTCTGTGAGCGTCTGCAAAGAAATGCTAAACAAATCGCATAATTCAGGATCTGGCTGAAATGCATGTGTAACTACACCCAACGGTGAAGTAGTGATGTACTCTGGCAAATACTCTAACATTTATGCAGCAAGATGAGATGTTAAACCATTGGAGTGATATATTAAAACCTAAGACTCCATGTTTTTGATGGCTACACTATACCATCTGATGGAAATAAATTCCAAATTAAGTTCTGTGAGTTTGAACATTGTTTGGCTGCACAAAATGTTTTTGTAATGATGGCAGGCGTGGCAAGATTAAAATTCACCCTCAGATATGTTTATAGTGTGTAATGTTCAGTGTAATCCAGGAGGTATTTTGACGTAAGATGCTGTTTCTCAGTCTCCTTTAGTCTGTCTTTCGGTTGAAGGGATATTCAAGGAATTTAGTATTGTACTTCCATAACGTTGGGTGACTCACAATGGAGAGTTTGAAATAATTATTGTCAAATTGAAGAAGCAGAGGCAGAGATGTCCTGACTTTTAGTGTGTGTCAACCTCGAAAAATCCTATTCTTCCAAAAATGCAACTAACAGCATCTTTTTATCAGACCCTCTACACCTCCACTTTGTGATGAAGACCTTCTGTACTTGCATTCTTGGAGCCAATGCTCAGATCACCTTGATGACATCACCAGGGTAGTTCAGACTTGACAAAGTTTTTGCAGAGCCACAGAGGACTTTACACAACTGTGTTCATAGGCTGAGTAGTGCTCCCTATGACCAGTAATTTGAGCTTGATACAGCGGAGTGTTGCGTTAATAATTGATATTAGCTACATTAATACAAAACATAAATATGTAGTTTATCTGTTATTGTAAGAGGTTGTAAGTCCATAAGCAAAAGGGTAAATGCATGTCATG
Source organism: Percina caprodes (assembly GCA_013375575.1). Classification (NCBI taxonomy): domain Eukaryota; kingdom Metazoa; phylum Chordata; class Actinopteri; order Perciformes; family Percidae; genus Percina; species Percina caprodes. The sequence continues at coordinate 1,934,726 of JABXJD010000080.1, read as the reverse complement.
TCATGCTTGTAACATTTAATATTGTATTCTTAGGTTTCTGGACCTTTCACCAACTCTTTTAGCATCTCTTTGAAAACTCCAAAAGGTCCTGTGGTGCAACACTCACCTCTCTTTATCTCGCCTTGCCTGTTCCTCCATGATACTCCTCAGGTTAGCAAGTCTCTCCTGATCCCTCTGCTCCAGCATCTCTCTCCTTTTCTGCTGTTTTAAATAAAACTGCCTGACCTGGGAGAAAAAACAACAATTTACAAAAAGTAACAACAAAAAGTTGACAACAGCCGCAAGAACCTAATTTGACTTCTACAGAACTCTTAGGATCGTCATGTCCTATTGATTGTGACAGAGTAGGAATCAGATAAGTGTAAATAGAAAGAATGAGATGATAGTTTATTCTCTGGCAGACTATTGTGCTAAATTATATGGAATCCAATGCAGCCTAAATGCTTTCATTAATCACTCTCGCTCTCTCTCTCACACACACACACACACACACACACACACACACACACACACACACACATTGTGGAGTTGTTGTACCTGTGAGGATAATAACTAAATTAAGTGATTAGTTTTATCAAATTGCGACCATTTATTGAAACCCCTATAATATAATTTGGCAATATGGTTTTATTTTATACAGATCTCCTAAAAGGATTATGTGTTTTTATTTATCTAATGCAAACAAGTTATTTATATTTATACAGTATATGGAGAAGCTTATACACTGTTTTAATTCAATTAGGTTTGATCAGAACATGTTTTTACAAACCTGTGTAACCCAATTTATCCATGATAACACATGCATAGGTGAAATCATGCAAATGAAAATAAAATGTGATTGTACACATTCATATGCATAAATGTTGATATTAAGCAAGTGCTGCAAGAAGAAACTGATGCATTCATTGTGATGGTGTGAGGATGTTTACTTTTTCTTTGTGCTGGGATCTGATGGCAGCCTCCTTCTCCTGCTCCCTTTTTAGCCTTGTCTCTTCCTCCTCTTGTTGTCTAGCAGCTATAGCTGCCTCCAGCTTTGCCACCTCCTCCTGCTGGACGCGCCACTGGTGCAGCTACAAACACACATGCAAATACACACCAGGGAAAAACAAAAAGCAGATTATTGTCTGTTAACAGCTGTCCTGACAGAATCACTCACAGGGAGACAACCAGCTGAGCTCCACTGCCATTGTGTCAACATGTGGCATAAACTTAGGAAGAGGTGTCAAAACTTCCTTTCACACTCTGTGTTACCCAATGGGAGGACCTATCAAAGCACTGAATTATTAAGAAAACCTTTGTGTTTGAGCTCAACAAATATAACTTATTCTAGTGAGGAGAGTGCTGTCCATATGCAGCAACATGGGACAGGTATACATCATTCAAAAAAGTCAATAACTTACATGCCCAGTTAAAATAGTTGAAGCAGGCTCGGGCTTAGCTTAGCCTTGTAACATAGCAACAACATAGCTCTAAAATATCAATACAATCTGAATGAACAAAGAAAAGCAACTTGATGACTATGGATTTTCGTCATTATTTAATTGCCTTTTGAAGGGCTTATGAAACTAAGTGTGTGTGTAAACTTGTTTTAAAATATGGTAATCACCAAACATGGTGATACATTGTCTGACAGAAAATTTACAAATATTTCTGTGTGTTCATGTGCTTGCAGAGAAAGCAATCTTTACTCACCTAGACATCTGGAACAGACGGTCTCTCACACACACAGACACACACAGTCACACACACAGTCACACAACACACACACACACACACACACACACACACACACACACACACACACACTCACTCACTCCAACATTTGCTGGGGGAGTGATTGACAGGTTCGTTATGCAGCAGCCTCTCTACAGCGTGCTGGGTATTTGAGTGTTGCATTCACACCGAGCAGACAGATTCACAGATCTATCAGCGAAGAGCTTAGGAATCCCCGAAGGAATGAACTGCAAATTAACATGGTCTCACACACATTAACACCAGCAGTATCATCAAGTCAATCATACTTGATGTCTGCCTGAGAAAAAGCAGCAGCTGTGTATTTGAGAGAGGACTTTAAACAATCCAGCCTCTAATCCACTGATGCAACATGCTTCTTTAGAAATCAACATGTTATCTCATGCAGACATTTATGGCTCTGTTTTCCTGAAATTGGGGTCAATATGCAATTTTTGTTACCAGAAGAGCAATCCTTGTGACTGAGTAATGATGGTGACAGCATTGTGTCAATAGTTGTCCTGCTACATATACAGTAACTGTTTTCCAGTAGTCTTGCAATGTCCATTTGTCCTGCTGCTTTTTCCTTTGTACCAGGCGTTAGTATGTGATGTTCACGTGTTGGGGTTGATTCCAATATTGCCTTGTTTAATATAATCTTGTAATGGTGAAAGGTCACAGTGATGATTCTAATAAGTACAAGTGTTTCCCCGAGCAGAGCACCAGACCTATACAAAACTTCAATATCACATTCAACTTTCAAAATCAATTTAAACGGTGGCTACGAAACTGCTTTAGTGTGCAGCAGTAGCAGTTAGTGTTATTTTCAGCCTCAGGAAAAAGTACCTATAGTGTGTAAAACAAACCACATGAAGACATGAGCAATTTTAATGTTATGTTCAATGAATGTTTAGGCTTAAAGATTAGTAAATACTGCACAGAACTGAAATGTTTTCTATTCAGCACATATAGGTTGTTTTAAACACATTTTAAAATATCCATATTTTGGGGTGTCCTAGGGCCTAAAGCCTAAAGCCTAGGGCTCCAACGTAAAAGCCCTGGTTTGAGTCCAGCTGGGAGCCTTTGTTGCATATCAATCCCTGTCTCTTTCCTGCCTCAGAAAATTAAATTAAAGAAGCTTTGTTTTTGCTTTGTTTTAAAATACAGAAAAACAAGCTCACATAATTAAACCATCCATCAAACTCCAGCTTGGCCCAGATAAGATGTTTGATGTTTGAAACCTTGAGAGATGAGGTGTGTTAACAACCTAGTGGGTGGGTCTGTAAAGCAAATCTTTTGAGACATACAGACCAAAGCAAAAGTTACAGACTAATGCAAAGACTAGCAAAGGTTACAGACTAACTAATGCAAAAGTCTAAAGTGCTATTGCAGTGGTCACCTAAGGTCACAGAACAATTTGAAATGTATCTTTATAGCTTATAAACACTGTATGAGCTACAGTGGCTGAATATATTTTGTATGTCTTCCTTGTTTAGACAGAGATGAAGTGGCATTTTAGGAAGCACAAAGAGAATAAAATGATCATTATGTTCAGTCTATGGTCATTTGTCAATGGACTCTCATTTTCTGTGAATTCAAAAGGAAATGGAACACCATCCTTTTTTATGGCTGCACAAAAACGACTGCATAGATGTCAGAATAACAAAAGAATGATAGCCTTTTTATCTGCACACTGCAGCCTGTTCAAAACCTTTGTTAATATAGATGTACAGCTATCTTGATGTCTTCTGTCTGTCTGTTCAGCCATCATCATAACTTTCCATTGCAGGTCATTTAATGAAAATTTTATTTATCTATACTATAACAGATGAGTGAAACAAATTAGGTATGGACGTGGGCTTATCTTGAACCAATATAATTGCTGTGAATTAGAGCAGCAAACTGGAGAAAATGAGTGGTGTATTTATAAGAACAGCACCACTCCTCCATACGTGGCACCACTCTACTGTGTGACATTAATGGCACGTGAGATTTACTGAATCTTTAAAGGGACAAGAACTAATGTTGGTTAAGAGATGAGAAAAAGGAAACTATGCAATTATCTTTGTATTTCCACAGCTGGCACAATAAGAATTTTCCTGAGGCCCATGACAGGAACATCACTTCGTGGACGAAAATTATACATATTTGAGCAATTAACTCCTCAGTGTTGTCACTTGAAACACTGTGTGGCCCACGCACTGTCTCAACTACTGAGACTCTACCGTGTCCACTCGACCCCCAGAGGATGAAGAGTCGTACTTGTTAGTCACTAACACTTAGTGACAGGGGAGCTGCTGACATAGAGTGCCTAGAGAATACACTGATTCCTGCAGGAAGGCTACTCAGATCACCCTGGCATACGTTCATCTGTAACAGTGCTGTTATAGTATAGTATAGTATAGTATATACTTGTATATTGCAAAGAACTATGGAGAACAGGAAATGAAAAATTAGATTTTTCAATAAAAGAAAGCCCCCCCGTCTCATGAAAATCATTCTTCTTTCCATTGTTGTGTCGCTTGTCCTATTGGGCTGCTCATCCCTTTCCCACCTGAGCACGTTGCAATAATCTGTCATCCCTCCAAGCTTTATTTACTAATGTGGAGAACACAATCGCTCATCAAAGATGCCTGGGAGTGAGATGTAAGTGGGAGGCAAAATGAAAGCAAGGACAGTTTAACAGGCTTGAATGAACAGTAACACTAACATTAATAGCAGCTACTTACAGCAGCCAGAACAAACAGCTGATGATTTGAGAAGAAGAGTCTGTCTGTCAGTGATAAATTAGAATGAATATCTCATGCATTAAAACTAGTTATTTAATCATCCATTTTATTTTACTTTTTACAATACACACATTCTAAAATTATCTTTATATCACATCTGGAGCTCATTTTGAAACCTAACAACAGTTTTTTGCTCAGTAATGTCATCTGTGGCCAGACACATGAATCCAGCCAGCCATCTTTGCATGGCCATCTGCATTTCTCTGGAAGAAGCTGTGGTCTGTGTGACAGCCTTGCCCTTTCCAAAACAGAAGGGTACAAGCTCACTTTGAAATCAATTACCCTGGATTTCCTCCCACTGCATGTCCCTCAGAAGAGAGCTGGCAGCACACAGCCTCGTTCCCTATCACGAGGTCAGAACCAGACCAACACTGACCAAAAATTTCCAAAATACGCTCTCATCTGAACCCGTGGAGGCATGGAGAAGATGAAATGTGGAGGTCAAGGATTATTTGCATAATCACAACTAGAAACACTAGAATCACAGCTGTTGCTTAAACCAGTTAACATTGGTAGAAGCTGTTGCAAGAGGGTCTCTCTAAGATTAGTTTATTTAGGAACATATTCTAGACCAGTGGTTCCAAACCTTGTCTAACATACCAGCCCCATCAGATCAACTGAAGTACCCTTTCACTGGCGCAATTAAATAGAATATTATGAATGAATTATAAAGTGAATGTATCAGTTATATAAAAGTGGAAAGCCTATGGTTCCTTTATTTTCTTTATATAACCAAATTACAACATTATTAAGCTAATTGGACTGTTTATTCATTACTTTTAGCTAACTATTTTAAATGTTTAACGTTAAGTCATACATTACTTCTATACGTCATACATTACATTATATATATATATATATATATATATATATATATATATATATATATATATATATATATATATATATATATATATATATATATATATATATATAGCTAATTAACTAGTTGATTTGAACTTTTTACTACTCAGTACATTTAGCTAACTATTTCAAGTGTTTATGTTCATTACTTTAACTGTTGATTCGTTAATTTTATTTAACTACATCAATTCTTTATCCATATTTAGCTATTACTATTTAGATACTGACTATTTAGCTACTAATTACTTTTAGCGAACAATTTGAGTTGTCTATCTTTTTATCCAATCATTTTAGGTGCCAAATCAACTGTTAACTGGTGTTAAATTCTGGTTTAACTACATGAATTGTTTATCCATTTACTCATTATACTGTAGCTAACTAGTTCAACTGTTCATCCATTACTTTTAGCTATTTCAACGCTTTCACGCTTACTATTTCTACTTCTCTGCTCACTTGCTAACTGGTTTTCCCGAACTCTCAATTACAACAGAACAGGTGATGTTACAACTGACTTAGGTAATCACACCAATTGGTAATGCTATTTGGTTGTTTATTTTCCTCCCTAGCACAAATATGAGGATATATTTTTCAAAAAAATCACACTCAATTTCTTTTCTTGAGCTGGGTTAAGTTAATTAGTTGAGCTTTCTAAATAACCCCTGGCAACTGCAGAAATGCCCCATGGAACACAAAATACACCATGCAGAAAAAGTTAAACAACTGAGGATCAACTGCTCTTAAATGAAGGCTCATAATGGTGACCATGAAATATAAATGTTGATACATTTAGCGGTGGCCTGCCAGCTGTATTTCACCAGCCTTTTAAGAACACATTGTAAAATAGGAATGACATTTAGAGTAGAAATGGAGTCGATCTCAAGAGATGTGAATGACTCCCAGAGTTGGGAGAGTTGCTTGGGTCAGAGGTAGTAGCGGCAGAAAACAAAGCGTTAAAGAAGCAGATGCAACAGGAGGAGAATCCATCTTGTCTCACCGCTGTGTCGCTGTGCTGGGATGATAAAGGCAGTGGAAAAAAAGATTGGATGCAAACTATGGACTCAAATATGTGCACATGCACTGCATAAACTACAATCCTGGATGTGGAAAAAAGTCATGGGAATGAAAATGCCTGGTTGATTTTATTTTTCATATTGTTTCAGAGACCCATAAAAACAAAACTCTGAAATGTGTTTGCTATAGTCAGAGGCATGTAGTTTATGTTCTGCTGCTGATTTACTTATACTGAAAGTCAAAGGTTCTTGTTGTTCAAATAATACAGTAAAAATGAGCTTGAATGTACATACTGCTGTCTTGAATAACTATTAAAACGTATGATGTCTTTTCTCCCCAACGTATCTTTTTTACGCAAGGCTTTGCAGCTGTATAGCTCGATTTTGACAGAACTGAATGTGAAGTGATCATTGCCCTTGAATTTTCTTCTTGACTTTCACATTAAATGACAGAGCACAGCAAAGGTGAAAACAGTCCATTTAAATGTAATAATCAGTTGCATAATAAAAGCAAATTATAAAAAAAACTACTTGTCCAGCATGATGAATTATGTTATTTAAAGTGAAAGAATCTGCAAGCTGTTGATTATTAGAAAGTGTCTGAGCATTTGAATTCCAAGAGTTATAACCTGCAGCAGCACAAGTTAAAGTAGACTTTCACTGTGGGAAAACACACTACAATTTATGTTTTTATATAGTTACTTATGGCTACATGGAAATTATACATTAATATAATTTTTTAAGTCACTGGCCAAGATTTTCTTTCCTTGTGAAAACATTTCAACATTCAAGAGAGAAAAACTAAATTTTTACTATATACACTCCAAAGCCAAGCAACATGCCCTTCACTATCTTCTCCCTTGTGCCTAGCATACAGCTGTGCATGTTTAGTAGAGTAATGCCACTTGAGATTGCACATACTTGAGTATGGCACATGTCTCCTTGAAGATGAGGCAGAAACATTCAAATGAAAAAAATAAAATCAATTGTTAAGCTCTTCCAATCCAACCTTTGTTTTAGGTTTAGAGTGAGATTTTGGTGCATCAGGTATGCTGTGGTAAATCAGAGTGTTATTGTTTACAAGTTGCACAGTAAGGTACAGCTTGTGGAAAAAAGAGACAAATGTGCAGGCTTGCTAGAAAATTAAATGATAACAATAAAATAAAACAGGAGGGAAATCTAAATGGGAGGAAAATGTACTGTAAGTGTGACACAGATGTGAAAAATCAACTATTGCACAATACAAGTGGTACAGGGAGGGGAGTTACTCCGATGACTGGCATGTTGTGTTCCTATGTCTAAACAAGGGGGCATCAGAGAATTAGGCTTGTTGGTTTGTTAGTTCACAACATACTCAACTTGACCTGCCATACATGCTCTTCCCATATAGTGGAATATGTGGTTAATGGGATGGTATCCCCGCAGAGTGAGCACATGTAAAATCCACAAGAAGCAAGTATACGACCTTGTTCCTGCAAACATGGCAAAAACTAGACTCAGTGGTGATGGCCCACAAAAACAATACCTCAGTATTTTAGTGACTCTTGTTATCTAATCAGCCACAGGACACCAGCACTATGGCAGGTAGGCTAAGAAAATTCAATTTGTCCAGCAAAAACATGGATTTGTTCACATGAGTAACTTGTTTGTTGTCTGAATGTGAACCAGTACACCTTAGAAACAGAAACATCATGTTTGCAAAACCATTCATGTTAGCTTGTTTGCATTCATAGCCCATCCCAAGTGGCAGCCTGGCGTAATATGCAGCCTCGTCAGCAGACATACTGTACGCAAGAAGGCAGTCAGACACTACTGTCTGTCTGTTCCCTCACAACTATCACAACTTTAAATGTGACAGTTGGAAAAGGATAGAGGAAAGGATATAAGGATGTTAAATATATACTTGAAACCAGCAGAGTTATGTCCACTGCAACGTTAGATGGGAGTGACTGTGCCTTATAAATAACAATGGCAGAGAAATAGACCACAGACAGCTCATACCGGGTAAGCTGCAGACGTATACTATTAAAGTTATACATTCACATGATGCAGGGATTACAAATGGGTTGCAGGCACAAAACTGTAGCATAATTACTAACATAAAAAGTGCCATCCAATAAAGTTGGAAATGTTCCTAAAATGTGACAGCTCCCGGTGTTAAGGTATACCAGACACTAACCTTCTCTCTGAGATCCGAGCAGATGTTCTGCTGGTGCTGGCGGCCTCTGTGGAGCTCCAGCTCCTCCTGGTGGGCATGTCTCGCCTCCTGCAGGGTGACCAGGGCTCTGGCCAGCAGCTCTTCCTGGTCCCGCTGACACTGCTTGGTCACCACTTCTAGCTGTGCCTGGGTGAAGCGCTGCCAGTCCCACACACGTTCATGCTCCATCTGGAAGAACAACATGCACAGAAAAGGAAGTGTTTGCACATGGGATGGGGTGACTCAAAGGCATTACTGAATGTCTTAGTTATTCTAAACAATGAAAAACATCACCTAAGACAAAAATTGAAAGATGACTATGAAGGAAACGGTGTGCAATGTCTAAGTACTGCGGCCCAAAGGACAACACTGCTGTGTTATACATAGTTGTGCAAAATTGATCACACACAAACAGAAATCCACAAAACCCCTAAATGTTATACTGAACATAATAATGGCAACAGGACCATAGGGAAAACTCTGTGTCAGATCTGGCTCTGCTGGTGTATAAAATGAACCCTCTCGCTTGGCTGTGAAACGTCCTGAAGGAAAATGGTTCCTTTCTGGGTGAGGGCTGCTTGTAGCTATTCATCATTGTGTCATCACTCACAGAGGCTGCATCACTTGGCTGCTTTATTGGAACAGAGGGAATGATATTCATCTATGGGCTAATAGCGGCTTACTGACGGTGGGAAGGCATTAGATGGCTGACTGGTTTTATTGAAAATGAGTGATCTGACAGACCTGCCAACGGAACAGAAGTGCCAGAGGCATTCAAGCAAATCCTGTGTATTAATGCGCAACTTTAGAACTTAAGAAAGATCCGCCCTTAGTTCTTAACTTTTTATGGTCCTCTTCTTCACTACCCTTGCCTTCCTTGTGTTGTTATGAGTGAGCATGAAAACAGCTTGTATTCACACATGCACTTTAGCCAAAAAATCTGATACAGTATGTATGTGTAACCATCCACTGCACTGTGTCTGCAGTGCACACTTAAAGTGGCACAACATTTAGTTTTGCTGCTGCATCCACATTCCCTCTGCAGAGTGCTGTCTCCTTCTCCTCCTCAGTCACACAAAGAAGGAAATAAACCTGGCTGCCCAGATACACTCAGAAAAGTATGAATTATTTCCACTATAGCCATAGAAACATTATGAGGGCATTACTATGAAATTGCCTCTTACTTTTTATGAGAGAACATCAAAGAGTAAGTCATAATAGACAACAAAAAGCCCCATCCAGCAGAGGGAGATGTCCTCTCTAAGCTAGCTGGAGCACCAGCATCTGATATTGAAACTGAGAGACAAGTTCAACTTAAGGTCAGCAAAAGGAACACAGAAACTATGTCCACAAACTTCAATATACAGTCTAAAGAGGCTTTTTGCTGAGATGATGATGAGTGATATGTAGTTGGATGCAGTAGCAGGTCTAATAAAAAAATAAACCATATTAAGCATAAAGTAAAACACCTAAAACATCTCTCAAACTATTCTTCTTAATCTTCCCTGCCAAAATGAGAGAATGTTCAAAACAGCAGATACCGCCAGCAATTGAAGAGAATATGGGAGCTGATTTATCACCAAGGCTCTTACATTGTTAAACTGCACAAACCCTTTAACTGTAATAATATGTCACACCTGAAATGGCAGAAATAAATGGCAGGTAAGCGAAATATTAATGCTCAAACTGGAGCCGCCTTCAACACTGAGGTAAAAAGCAAAACAAAATAAAAGCTTAGAGTTAAGACTTGTAACAACGTAATTAACATGCTAACTATAGAATTTCCAATTGACCCATATGTCTGCAAGAGCAATGGGAATTATTTTTCCCACAACAAATACAAGGAAAATATCTGCCCAAAGCAGACTGATGCTAAAAAGACATAACATTTAATTTATACAGAAAATGCCAAGAAAGGCTTTAACAATGACATCAGAATATATATATATATATATATATATATATATATATATATATATATATATATATATGCACTTAATCAGTGGGGTTTCAGGAATTCAATCTATAATTCACATATAATTACCCACTCCATGCAAACCATCTTAATTATGACTAATAGCTTTTTTAGGTGAAGTTAGCATCACAGCAACTATGGGTCTGTTGAGAAACACATCTCTCCTTCTTGCAAAAGACTGAACGATCACAGCTAAATGCAGCACTTAGCTGGAACTGATATGAGGACAGGTCTCTTGTTGCGGGTAAGGGAGGAGAGCACGCGGCTGGCGGTTGTCATGGTGAGGCCTGACAGTGGCGCGAGCAAGTTAGCCACAGTGGGTAACATGGCACATCCGGCAGCGTGCTGAGTTGCTTATTGTCCAGGCTTATCTGTGTGTCTCTCTGCTCAGTACAGGCTACTGAGCTACAGTGATCAGGGAGCCTGGGACTCACACTGCAGGGATGCTTCAGACTGGGGAAGGTACTTACATTTTTAGATGGGTGTGAGTAGAAGTGCATCAATATAGAGTATGTGTGTGTGTCCATTAAAGTGTGTGTGTTCAGGTGTGTGAATGCATTGTAAACATCACTGCATGTACAATGTCCAAGGCCAAGACAGACCAGTGTGTGCATGCATGCGTATTATACTGTGCATGCAACAAATCTTCTTTATTTTAATAGGCAACTAATCAATTTTCTTTTTTTTCAAAAGGTAAAAGTACTAACCAGCTCTTGTCTAGTTGTCTCAGGAAAGAGTCTTTGCAGCATGTCCATGGAGAGTGCTCTGTGGTTGGGTATGTCATGAGTGTACTGAGACAAAGTGAACTGGAAGCATTGGTGGTCATCTGCACACCAACCACAGAACCTAGAACAGATTCCAGCCCAGAAAAGATATATTATCATAAAGGAAACTAAATAATACTATGACATTATGTCCATCTTCATTTGTTTCACATAATTTCCAAGGCGTACATATTAATAAATTGCATCCTACTAATAGAAGCAAACAGTGTGATATAGCGGCCATATGGAAAATTGGGAGACGTTGATATAATCAACCTCCTGATGAGAAAGTCTATTTCAACAACTTGCTTCTGGGGAGTGAAATGACCATGCTCCTTTCATCTTGATCTGCCCAGCTAGATTTGAGCTCTGCCTATACTTATATTAATCTTGATCCTGATCCTATCAAGGTTGCACAATTCCATATTAGCTGCAAAATTGCTATAATTTTCTCATTCAATCGATATGTAAGCACTTAGAATTATAAGAATAAGCCAAGCTTAATTTTCAGTTGTCCTTAGGCCTACCTGTTGGTTCTCTGCAGTTTATCTTGCAGACTCTGCAGCCTGCTCTGATAGCATTCTGACAGGGAGTGGAAGGCCTGGATCAGGGAGGCCTTCAGCTCTGGGTAAGGGCAGTCTGAGTCCAAAACCAACTCTGGAATGTATTCTACGTTTACCAGATTATCTGAAGTACTCATAAGATATTTCTGCGGAGGACAATATGACCATCTTTGAAGATATACTGATATATATCATATATACTGAACTGTTCAGACGATAATGAATGATTTGCTTTGGAGACACACTTCTTAAATTGAAGTGTAAGCTATAACACAGACTGGAAATTGGTGATTTGCTGAAGGAGATCTAGAACCAGCAGTGAGAAACATACCTCTAAGCAAAGGCCAATGATCTCCTCCTCTAAGGCCAGGTACTCTGCATGAAGTTTTGCAGTTATGTCATCTTGCTGGTCCTTCACAAAGTTTATCTGGTGATTCAAGGATAACAAAAACATCAAATAAGTAACTGCTTATTTCTCAAGATGAAAATATCTAGATGCATGGATGTATAAATAGTGTATGGTGTCAAAATAATTTAACAATCTTTAACACCCAGTAACATGGCGTGGGTTAAATTTTCGATTCCCTTTTTTTCATAAAGTAGTGCTTAACAAAGTGCATTTTTTGGTTTATTTAAAACACTCAGTATGGAAGTGTTTATATATGGCACCTGAAAAGGATCTCTCTCTCTCTGATTTGTTGTAAGTCAGAGAGTGAAGTAACCATACCGTGGTAAAATAAGAAATAGAGAAAATTGAAAAAAGGAAAAAAAGCTGAGGCATCTTGTGTGTGAGGGGGGTGCGATGGATTGTCCTATTTTGCCCATGCAATCAAGTAGGGGCTGTGGTCCAGCAAGAGGTTTTGCATCGTGTCTGTCTATCCTAGGTTTCCTATTGTGTCTGTCTCTTCTATAGTTTCTTATTGTGTCTGTCTATCCTATGGGGTCATGGGAAAGAAACAAGCACGAGTGAGCTCGACAGAGGAGACAAAATGGCTGGCAGACAGTTCATTCCAAGTATAGTCTGTCGTTAAAGACCCCTGCTTACTCCTTAATCTCGCCATTCATCTCTAGAGCTTCAAAAGAGCATCTGAGAGTCAAAGGCAGATGAACACGACTCTGTGTGCAAGCTGAGATCATTGTGTGAACAAACAGAAGAGTTTAAACTTCTGCTGGATATTGAGGACATACTGTTTTGGTACCTGCAGTGAGTGAGCGCAGCCAAGATTTTGAGTGTACTAACGAGATTAAATACTCCACATGAGCTGTAAAATGCAAGTATTCTTAAAAGCTGAACCATTTTATTTTTTTTAACCATGACAACAATTTCTGCTAGCTTTCTACAAATAGAGCTATTTTATCAAAGTCACTGTAAATATTCAAGATATGTCTTTATTTGATATCACATAGATACAGTACCTGTTGTATTACTTGCTCCCAGTTTGATCGATGGGCAGTGAGCTGCTGGTGTTGTACTTCACTCAGTCTGAAACACAGGTCATCCTTGAGCTGATGAACAGGCTCCACCGTTGCTATCCTGAATGCCTCCTGCTCCCTCTTTAGGAGCAGCCCTATTCCCCAAAACAAACATATTGGTTTTAATAATTTTAAACAGCAGAGACTGATGGAGATACAGTCACCAATGCTTTATTTAAAAATGGTTAGTCTTGTTTACCATATTCTTGAAGCAAGAAGATGGCAGTATCTGTTCTACCATTTTGTCTGATCTGCTCTAGAAAGTCATCAATGTCTTTCTCAGCCTTCTCCCTGTTTCATGAGAGAATGAGGAAGCTGTGTAAATACCATCCGCATTAGTTAATTTAGCCACCAATTAACGTTGACATTATTCAACATTACATAACTTGCAAAGCCAACAAGTTGGCCAATTTGGTTTAAATGTTTGCTGGAGGGAAAAGGGGACATAAGACAAAAAACCTTTTAATTCTAGGGCACATAAAAAGCAAATGTTAGCTAGGAATATTGCTAAGTTTGCTAACAAATTAGCCTACAATACCTACTATAACAACAGCAACAATCAATTCTGAACAATAATACAGCTTTGAGTTGACCTATCTCCTGATTGAATACATAAAACCAGTAGTGAAAGAAGTACAAGTAAATGTTTATAAGTATTAGCATTAAAATATATTAAAATAAAATATACTTAAAAGGTGCTTTAAGCGATGTTAGGTGACGTTACTTCTTGTTGTATTTTCAAACAAAACAAGACTAACGCTCCCCTCCCTCCTCCTCATCCCGTCCCCTCCCCCTCTCTTCTGTGCTTCCGCGCTCTAACCCCCCCAACCCCCACCCCCAAATCCTTCTTGTTGGTTATTGGCTGGAACGCTGGAACACTGTTTGTGTATGCTTCGTGGTGCAGGTGGGCACAGATTGTTTTTGTTGCTGTTTATAGACCCTGGGCTGTCTAGAGCACCTTAAAAGGTGCTTTAAGCAATGTCACACATGTTTTAGGCTAGAACATTTGCTGTCACATACAGCAAACATCTCCTCACTATCCATGAGCTGCCTGTCCCCAGAACACACTGTAAAAAAACGCAGTCTCTGTAGACAGCCCAGTGTCTACAAACGGCAACAAAAACAAACTGTGCCCACGTGCACCACAAAGCATACACAAACAGTGTTCCAGCGTTCCACCCAATAACTGACAAGAAGGATTTGGGGGTGGGGGTTGGGGGGGTTAGTGCGCAGAAGCACAGAAGGGAGGGGAGGGACGGGATGAGGAGGAGGGAGGGTTGTCTCATTTTGTTTGAAAATACTTTAACAAGTATCACGTCAACAAGAAGTAACGTCACCCAACATCACTTACAGCACCTTAAAGTACCAAAATTAAAAGCACGCATTATGCAAATTGTCCCATTACAGAATAATATTTATATCAATAGATCAAAATGATTGATGGATTAACATGTGAGCGTCACTGTAATGTTGCAGCTGGTAAACTCTGACATCTCTCCATTTAGTGCATATAATTCAGGCCTGTGTGTAATGTGTGTAATAACAACAAAAAAAGTGTAAATTGTAATTTCCCTTTGTGGGACCAATAAAGGATACATTATTATTATTATTATTATTATTATTATTATTATTAAGGTGGGGCCTTTGTTTTTTTTTGAAGATTATTTTTTGGAAATTTTTGGCCTTTACTTTTGACAGGACAGCTGAGAGGCCGCCGGTCGGAGTTGAAACCAGGCCCGCTGCGTTGAGGAATAAACCTCTATATATGGGTGCCTGCATTACCAAGTGGCCTATCTGTGCGCCCAAGGTGGGGCTAATTTTAACACTTGATTCACTGCTTGGGCGCATATTTTGTATCAATAATCTGAATCTTTAAACTATCTAGTGACTAAACATGTGAGATAAATATAGTAGAAGTATAAAGTAACATTAAATTGAATAACACAAATAAAGTAGTAGTGCTTCAAAATAGTGCTTCCTTACTTAATGCATGTATTTAGATACTTTACACCACTACATACTACTGCCATGATTTAAGAGATTTTGAAAAAAAGGAAGGAACCATAGAGATATACTTTTACCATTTGACAAGGTGGCTTTTGAATCCCATAGTATTTTAACTATATATATGCTTAGAGAGTTGCAAGCAGTGGCACATCTTTATGACTAGGCTCATTACTGAGGTTCATGCTTGTGTACATCATTAACCTTGGGTGGCTCAGACACAGTCATTACGCAGCCAAACAAGCTGCACCCCAGAGCTAGCGCTGCCCTTCTCACTTCACAAGGCATGACACCGCTGGGGCCCCACACTTCTGCCTCAGCTCACGAGGGAGTGTTCCTCCACTCAGTGTACTACACTGTCCCCACACAGCTCAAACCCTCCACTTCTTCCTGTTTCTCACCCTTTATTCAATGTCATCATCACTGCATGAATCAGCTTAAATCTTCCTCCTCTTCTCTTCTTGTTTTCTCCCTCATACATTTTTCTCTTTGGGCTTACTTTTGTCCCCCCTCTTTACACCGTATTCTTTCATGCAGGGTCCTGTCTGGGCTCAATGGAGCTTAAGTAGAACAGTTGTGTGGTGTAATAGCAGATCCAGAAAACTGCAGCAGATAATGACAGGGAGTAATAGGGGGGCTCTTACTCAGCTTTTTGCAGCCTGGGGCACTCTCTGCTCCACACCTGTCTGTGCTGCCGTAACATGGAGCTCTCCTTGGTTGCCTTGGCCGCAAAACGAGTCTTCTGAACCTATAAGACAGGGGTAAGAACAAACACTGGAACTAGAATAAGCTTTGAAAAAACAAATAGCCATGTTTTCTTTTAAATACACTTTAGCCATGACATTTATTTCCTCCTACAAATAATTAACTTCATCTGGACAAACCTTGCTCTGAATTACTTTCATGCATCAATTATCTGGACCGTTTTATAACATCGGAAAAGCATAAGAAGAATGATGTTGCGAGGATGGTGAAACATAAAATAGGTGATCCAATTTGTATTTTATAAACATGAATAAGTTCCCTTCAACTCTCTACACATCAGGAATGTTATTATACAGGCATTTGCATTAGCATTTATTAGCATTATTGTGTCTGTGAGAGGCACATGAACCAAAACAGTATCACTGTCAAAGCATGAAAGCAAAATAAACAGCAGAAACAGCAGCATATTAAAAAACAATCAAAGAGAAACATGCGTGTCATGCATGAGGCATGTTGTTAGAAAAACGGGAGGTGGAAATCTTGATGTAGTCTCATTTGTTTTCCTTTTTTCATCATGAAAGAACCAGGCCCTCCTTCAGAGCGCTCTCTGTGCAGTCATTCATTGTCTTGTATCAGTGTTTTTATACACAGGCCACTAGCTCAGATAATTGTACAAAAGAATATCTCACATAACTAATATGTGAGTACAAGCTATTTCATATTAATAAGAAATCAGAAAAGGAGTTAGGTTGGTGATTTGTGATTGTCGACTTGTGTGTCAAGTTGCTGCTGCTGGTGTTGCAAAAGAAAATCCAAAACTTGTGGTGCTCTGAATGAAATTGAGGTAATCCAATGCCAGTGGATTGGCTGTCTAATAAGCTAAACAGAGCTAAACATACAGCTGATTTCTAGTTTCTAATAAAACAATAATATCCACCCTTATTGATCTCATATGTTCTATGCTACCACAGAGTGTCAAGTCAGACTCCCATTCACATCTTACCAAGAAAGTGGGCATTAAGTTTTTTTAAATAATTTGTAATCAAACTGATTACAAAAAAATCTATGCATCATCATATCTTTGCCCTTGCACTTTGTAATGCACATTTACATGTATATGACACAATTTTATATCTCATATAATATGTCATCTCTTAATCCAAACCTTGCAGATTTACAGTCTGATTTTGATGCCTTTTTGATATTTCTTATCAGTCAATCGCAACTTTGACACTGATAAACAAAATGTATCCGTCCATCCACCCATCTTCATCCGCTTATCCGGTATCGGGTCGCGGGGGCAGCAGCTCCAGTAGGGAACCCCAAACTTCCCTTTCCCGAGCCACATCAACCAGCTCCAGCAAAATGTATGGTAATTTCAAAATCCTTGACATAACACTTCAGGGCTCCCAAATTGAAAAATGTGGAGATGAAAGTCAAAAATAATTTTTATAGCAACAAATGATGGTGCTCATGTGCTATTCAGAAGACCATAATACAAGTTGTAGTTTACTATGAGATATACTGTAGGTGTAAATGCATGGCTCTCCCGCTGTAGTATCACTGTGGACTGTATTTTATACATTATTTGACTTTCTCTCTTTTTCACAGAAGACATTTTCACCTGTCATGGAAAAGCACAGGTGTTGTCTGTTAAATACCAGTAAAAAACATTAACAATGGCTATGTTCTATTGTTCACTCTTTACTACTCCTTGCATTGTGGAATGGTAGCAGAAAGTATTGTACCTACCATAGACAATGCGTTTTTTTGTTCCATGGTGGGAATTTTTCAGGACATTTCTTACTCAGAATTCGGACACTAAAATAAAATGGCAGAGGGTAAGTATAATGCACTAATTTTGCACAGAACCAGGACCCTGAAACTGTAGCATCTAAATGGAATTCATCAATATTTAATTTCATTATTTATACCAGTGCTTTTCCTATTGTGACATGACAAAAATGTATTCCAAGGAAAAGGCCCATTGTATCTCAATGAAAAGGTGGAGGTAACAGAATTGGGCGAAATAAATTGTTGATTTTTATGTGTTTGTACAGTGCTGCAGTGGAAAAAAATCTTATCAAGAGGCAACATTTTTAATGTTTTAGTAACTACTAATGCTGTTGGTCCCTTCCTGCAGAGCAAAAAAATATCCCATGCTTGAGGTGACTCATGGTCATATATTTATCCTCTGTCACATCACCAGCGGGAGATGATCAGAAAGCCTGTCTTTCAGCAGGGCGAACAAATGTGAACATAGCTGGTCTTATCTGGGTTATGCAGAGCGCTGGGTTGGAAGGAGCCAAAGGCAACTGTAATACTAAAAGCTTCTGCCACAGTTTACCAATTAAAATACCGCAGGTCTAACAGCCTTATCTCCATTGCCCCTAGCATTCACTTTTTGCTCTTCTCAGAGTCAGATGACTATGAACTTCAAACCGTTTTATATAAACCCTGGGCAGCCAAATGAATATTCAAGAAACTGTCAATGTTATTATGTATGATAGTGACATTACTGCTTTGTTTCATGTTGTTGGAAAAACTGTAAAGGTTTTGCAATGCCTGTTTTCCTGTGAAAGGAAATCCCTTTACAGGATGTAGTGTGTAAGAGAGTGGAAAGAAAGGTAAACAAACAGAAAGAAATAAAACATTCTATTTACAATATTGGAGACATGCGGTTTTATCACCTCACATTAAAATCATGTTATCACCAGTTCAAATTCTTTCTGTTGTGGGTCATGAGGACTCTCTGGAAAAAAAACATTTTCTATCACTGTGTTGCAGCACATTTGTATTCATTTGCAGTTAAATCACCATGTTATTAAAAGTAACAGGAATGGATTTTATAATAACATTGCTGTTTTAAGCCCAGGCACAATATTGATAACAACCGAACTTTACCTTTAATCCAATTAGATCAGACTCCAGGCGTTTGGCATCAACAATGGCTTGTAGTCTTTTGTATTCAGCCGGTTTGTACTTTGAGCTGCCAAGACCATTTTTCATCCGCACTGTCAGTTTTTCTGCATGGATGAAAGCAAATGATATGGTTGAATTAGGATCATTGGAATTGTTGAAAACTCATCACTTTTAATGTCTGAAGTAAAGTCCTTATGCTGACATCAGCTAAGCAAGAAATAGAGGTAAAGACAAAGGAACAGCACCAGTTGAGAGCTAATGGGTTGTATGGGTAATCCCTACAATCCAGCATAGGGTAGGGGGTAGCAGTTTTTGGAGTAGTTCAGCTGTGACTCAAAGAGGCAGGTGAATAAACACAAGCAATGCTGCCTCTGACAAAAGCATCAAAGACTTGACAGTACCTGGAGAATTCAACATTGGGACTTGAGGTCAAATCTGTTCAACAGATGAATGGGTCACTATGTCACAAGTCAGCAATGTTTCAGACCCAGTATCTGCTGACTTACCCACATCTTCTGCTCTGTGGTTTGTAATGAATGTATGCAGAACCCTTCCACTCATCGCAGCTGAGCTCAATTTGTATGCACTACAGTGCCTGCAAAAAAAGGCATCAATGACTAAATGTGAACAATACAGAGATTGTGCAAAGAGTTTAGATAAAAAGAAAACATTTCATCTGCACACGTGCCTGGCTTTACTGGGGTCATTCCAATGATTAACAAGAGACTACAAGCCAAAAGCAATAAAGCCCATCAAAAATCTCAAAAATCAGTGGACTCTCACAAGTTTTAGTGTTTTCAAGGGGACAAATGGTGCAACCGGGGTGATCAGATATGTTACTGGAACATAAGTGTCTTTGTTTTGGATTAAGCTTTGAAAATTCTGGCCACACAGTCATTGTGTCAGTTAAAATGTACAATGTGTAAAGGATTGGTATGAAGTATGCAGGGGTGGATTTAATCTGAGTGAAAGGAAAAAGCTCTGTTCTGGATCCACAAAAAACTTACTATTTCTTGCTCAGGTCTCCAGGAGACATAAAGGCTTACTTTTTTTTAATTTTTTTTTAAATACATAGCTAGTTTATTATTTCTAACAATGAGTCATTTGGTGTTAATCATTTCAAATGACAAGCTAAGGTAAGAATTCATGACATAATAGGAGCCAAACAGTAGCCATTGATTTTGTCAAGATAATTGTCCATACTTGAAAGGGACATGTAGCACTAGAAAAAATTTAGCAAATTCCTTGGTTCAAGCTTTTCAAAAGTCAAAAAACTCAACTCAATTCAATCAACAGAAATGATGATAGTCATTTTCAATTTCTCAATTAGGAAGAAATTATCTATAATAATAGTTAGTTGCAGCTCTACTATAATTCAACAAAAATACTGGGGTACATCCACTTATATTAGCTACAAAAAGGTAGAGCTGGAGAGGTGTCACGGAGGATCAGTTGTTTCATTATCTTGTTTGTTAGCAAACGCTAAGGTCTACAGTGAAGTCGAAGTCAGACAAATGGGAATATGACAAACATTGTGAACAGAAAAACTGGCAAGTTTTACAGAGCCTCGTAAAAAAACTAACTTCAACACACACGACTAGTATCAAGTCTCTGCTATGAGAGTAAAACGAACATTTAACCCACTGAACCCTAGCTTACCTTGTGCTATCCCTCTGTACAGTGTATAGCTTGACAAAAATTGTAACCAAGGAAACTATCATCTTTACTGTCATTGGTTAATTCCACACTACGAAACCTCCTATGGAACAACCCCTGCTCCCATTGCGACCAATCAGGAGTGCGCACTGCTTTCCCATGTTCCCACTGACGTCATGCACGCTCGCATTGCCTACCTTGTATTGCTGGTGGAACTAGGGAGCAGCGGAAGGGTCGATCGTCTTCTTCTTACAGACTATGGAGGCGCGTTTCACCCTTCCACATGCATGGGACTAAACTACAGGAGTTTACCGATCAAGTTACATGTTCCAATGTAGATCCGTTCCGGCAGCGGAACAACAGTTCTCCCAAGGTATGGCTTTTTATGCTCTTTTACTAACTGCAGAATAATTGGGGGGGAAACGTAGGGAAAACATTCAATCATCTGTGCGCAAGGCAGGAGGTTATGGACCGCTAACGTTACTTGAACTCGAAAAGTCTTGAATTAACTGTCTAAGGAAAGTGTTTAGTTGTATGTGCCACAAGAAAAAAAACTTATTAAGGCTTCTTCACAGCGGGAGAGAATCTAATACTACGTTAATCTTGATCTTGTGACTGAGTCATCGCCAACAGCGCTCACCTTTGATGGACCTCACTGCCCTCAGCTTTAGCTTTAGTTTTCCCGGTACAAAAAAGGCTCACTTTTCTATTATATTGCCCTTGAAAGCGGGTTGTTAGCTAAGTGGTGAAGGAAAAGGCAGGTGAGCTTAGAGTGTGGGAATCTCTGGAATGCGAGGTCGGTGAGGGGCGGAGATTCCGACTCTCTGCTCCCACAAGATAAGCTTACCTTTACGTTCACTCGCTACATTCAAACTACGCCATATTTAATTACCCTAATCTGCATTTTAAGCATGGGCGTTTCTTTTAACGTGTACAGAGACAGTATAGTCGTAATGCCTTGCATTGTGCCAGAATATCCTGCCTTTTAGGACGAGATGGACTCACCTTTATTGCCCCGGAAGCTCAATAAAGACCATACCAATGCATTTAAGTGCAGCATTTTTTTTAAGCCTGGTGAATTAGCTAGGTAGTCTAACTCCCTCCGGATTTATACCTTTAGAAGAGGCACATGTATATAAACCTTCTATGCCCTACTTTGGCTTAAAAAGTAGGTCTGATAATAAAAACACAATAGTAGGCGACACAAGTCCTTTGCTCAGTCTTCAACCTATAGTTAACACAGTAGGCTACTTGTCTGGTCACTACATCAGTGTCAGAAATGTTATTGCAAGGGGGATAGATCATTTGCCCTGGTATCATGTTGTCTGGCTAAACCTGAAAAAACCCATAAGTATTGATGCAGCAGTTATTAATTTTGTTATGATGGCTGTTCAAGAAAGGTCAAGCCTTGTACCCCAACTCCTATTAGGCCTTTCACATGAAATATGCTGGGAGCAGTGCATCCAGTCTCCCCTGTTGCCATGCCGGTGTGGAAAGCTTATCTGCTTGTTTTTTTACTGCCATAGTGCAAGTTGGAAGTGCAAAATAGAGCATATGTGAACTTTCTCTCAAACTCAGTCAATTTCAGACACATGATGCACACATGCACAGCGCCGAGGAATTGCCAGGTTGCTCCCCTCATGATTCACATTACTACACAAGACACACACTGCTACACAGCTGACAGCCATTGAGCGTGGTTTACTGTGGAATTGAAATAACAGCAGGGCGTTGGGTTTGAAGAGTCAGATTCTCCTGTTTTTTAGTAGTTTCTGCATGTACTCTAAGCAGTGTCACTGTGTTTGGCACAAGCCAGGAGAGAGGTTTTAGCAGGTTAGACATTCAGCCAACCTGTTGTCCGTTTCATTTGTCATACTCCAGGTTGTTTATCACTCTCGCTGTACAAGATAGTGATGTATGTCTGGGAAACTTTCTGTATTGGTTGTGTTGGTACTAGTAGATGTAATAAAACATTTTTTGCACAAAGAACAACCTTGTGCCCCAGTAGACAAAAACACAACCGTTGCAAAAGGCTTTCTGTGTGTTGGTGTGATTGTTTGAACCAGTCTTCATGGTGAGTGATTTTTAATTGGAACTGACAACAGTTTAGCAGGCCTCTTCTCCTTGTACTTATTTCACTCCCTATTTCTGTTAGCCTACACATTTTCTTTAATTGCTACAATCAAAAAGTTATTCTAATGTTCGTGTTTATGTTACACCAGAGATTGTTTACTGGATAATGTGACAGTTTCCATAATTATTCCAATTTGTTCAAAAATGGATTTGTGTTTTTAGTAGTGTTTTGTGTGGGTGGGTGGCTCTCAGCTACTATTGTGTGGTTCCAAAGTGGGACGATAATAATAGTTAGTAGTAGCAAGTTTTCATCAAATCCCAACCCCACATACTGCAACTTTTTTCCATCCCACATTTGCATGGTGTGGTCTAAAGAGAGCTTCTCTATTGCCTCCCTTGAGAACAAACCACATGCAGTGGAGTAGGGGATTTCCATTCCAAAAATCTGTCTTTGTTCTATCAATCAGGAGACTTAAAAAAGCGAGCATGCCAATTATTACTATAAAATATTACTATAAAACATGTTTTCAATATCTATAATATAGAGCTTGACCGATAAAGGATTTTTAAGGTTGATACCGATACAAATATTTGTTTATTTTAAAATCTGCTATTCCGAGACATACATACATACATACATACATACATACATACATAAGAGTACAGGCCAAAGGTTTGAACCACCTTCTCATTCAATGCATTTTCTTTATTTTCAAGACTATTTACATTGTAGATTCTCACTGAAGGCATCAAAACTATGAATGAACACATGTGGAATTATGTACTTAACAAAAAAAGTGTGAAATAACTGAAAACATGTCTTATATTCTAGTTTCTTCAAAGTAGCCACCCTTTCCTTTTTTTGATAGCGTTGCAAACCCTTGGTGTTCTCTCAGTGAGCTTCATGACGTAGTCACCTGAAATGGTTTTCACTTCACAGGTGTGCCTTGTCAGGGTTAATTAGTGGAATTTCTTGCCTTATTAATGGGGTTGGGACCATCAGTTGTGTTGGGCAGAAGTCAGGTTGATACACATCCGAAAGCCCTATTGGACATCTGTTAGAATTCATATTATGGCAAGAACCAATCAGCTAAGTAAAGAGAAATAAGTGGCCATCGTTACTTTAAGAAATGACGGTCAGTCAGTCCGGAAAATTGCGAAAATGTTGAATGTGTCCCCAAATGCAGTTGCAAAAACCATCAAGTGCTACAACGAAACTGGTTCACATGAGGACCACCCCAGGAAAAGAAGACCAAGAGTCACCTCTGCTGCTGAGGATAAGTTCATCTGAGTCACCAGCCTCAGAAATTGCAAGGTAACAGCCGCTCAGATTAGAGACCAGATGAATACCACAGAGTTCTAGCAGCAGACACATCTCTAGAACAACTGTTAAGAGGAGACTGCGCGAATCAGGCCTTCATGGTCAAATAGCAGCTAGGAAACCACTGCTAAGGAGAGGCAACAAGCAGAAGAGATTTGTTTGGGCCAAGAAACACAAGGAATGGACATTAGACCAGTGGAAATCTGTGCTTTGGTCTGATGAATCCAAGTTTGAGATCTTTGGTTCCAACTGCCATGTCTTTGCGCGACGGAGAAAGCGTGACTGGATGGATTCTACATGCCTGATTCCCACCGTGAAGCATGGAGGAGGAGGTGTAATAGTGTGGGGGTGCTTTTCTGGTGACAATGTTGGGGATTTATTCAAAATTGACGGCATACTGATCCAGCATGGCTACCACAGCATCCTGCAGTTTCATGCCATCCCATCCAGTTAGCTTTTAGTTGGACCATCATTTATTTTTCAACAGGACAATGACACCAAACACACTTCCAGGCTGTGTAAGGGCTATTTGACCAAGAAGGATAGTGATGGAGTGCTGTGCCTCCACAGTCACCAGACCTGAACCCAATCAAGATGGTTTGGGGTGAGCTGGACCGCAGAATGAATGCAAAAGGGCCAACAAGTGCTGAGCACCTCTGGGAACTCCTTCAAGACTGTTGGGAAACCATTTCAGGTTACTACCTCTTGAAGCTCATCAAGAGAATGCCAAGAGTGTGCAAAGCAGTAATCGGAGCAAAGGATGGCTACTTTGAAGAAACCAGAATATAAGACATGTTTTCAGTTATTTCACACCTTTTTGTTAAGTACATAATTCCACATGTGTTCATTCATAGTTTTGATGCATTCAGTGAGAATCTACAATGTAAATAGTCATAAAGATAAAGGAAACTCATTGAATGAGAAGTTGTGTCCAAAGTTTTGGCCTGTTGTGTGTGTGTGTGTGTGTGTGTGTGTACATACATACATACATACATACATTATTTTTTTATCGGCCATTATAAATACTGTTCGGGAAATGCCTAATATCGGCCGATAAAATTGATCCGCCGATATATCGGTCAAAATAGATAGATAGAAAGAGAAATACTTTATTTAGAGAATTTCACATATCACAGCAGCAGTACACGTGTGAAACAATTCTGAACTAAGAATAGTGCAGTGAATTAATAGAATATCACCATCAAAACACAATCAAATTTAAAAAACACAAGTACTAATATAAGAGTTAACAGTAAACAAAACGTATGCCCTTTAAAAGTGCATGAATACAGTGTGCAGATTGGATGTGCAAAATGGAGGATATTATAAAGTACAAAAAGATATATTGTACTTTGCCAAAGTTACAGAGACAGTTGCCTGGCAATGGCTAGTGTGGATAAGCCTTGACATGTGCGGCTGCTGGCTGATTGTTGATCTAACTAGATATGTAGATAGATTCCTGAAAGAGCCCCCAGATTTAATGCTTTGGTTGGATCCCGGACAGCTAAGATAATACAGAACACAAAGCATGTCAGGGCTTTTAGAGATTAGGTGCACAATAGATTTTGTCCAGTAAAATAGCCCTCCATAGGCCCGACATGCTGAGTCTGAAAGACTGCTTCTCGCCAGTGTCTGCTCTGTGGACAGTAGCAGCAAAGGGACAGAGTTTTTCCACTGTTGTTGCTCCACATGCGGTCTTACTACTAGAGTCTTCCTGCAAGCTCATTGCTCAAACAATCCCATCTATTTATCTATCTATGTGGCTACAGAATTACCTCAACAGGGCACGTAATACATAGATGGATATTTCAAACTGCTACTCACATTATCACCACAGCTGAAAGCTCTCTTTACTGATAGTAAAAGCAGGAGTGGTACAGGAGGCCATCACAGTGGAGTGCAGGACATAATAAATTAGCACCCCTGAAAACAATACTGTAGTATGTACAGAAGGGATCCTAAACTTGCTTTGCCCCGCGGGCCACTTTTGCTAATTGACAGGAGGCCAAGTGCCAGTTAATAAACAAACCTTAATAATATCTATCAGTCACTTTTATTAATAAACAAGCTCTATTTTGATGTTTTTTATGCACTTTACACCTTAATTACAAAGTACAAACACAAATCCCAGTATGAATCAATTTATTTTCTTTGTGATTTTTTTGTCAATTGACTAATTCCTTAATTGATTTATTGTTTCAGCTCATAAGCCACAAACATTAACGTAGCATGCATGTGTGCTTCTTGGTTTAGACTTTTCAAAAACTCATAACTTGTTTGTGGGATCAGGTATCATCCCAGAGTGGTATGTGAGGGCACTTGGTGGCTGCATTTAGTCTGAAGATAAAGGCATCTCTCCAATGTCAGGTTACATTCTAGTGACCACAAGGTTTACGCCTGTTCCCAGACCACAACTAGAAACTATAACAATCTACAGGACTAGTCTGACTCACATGCTTTCACAAAATTCTGCTAGGAAGCAGAAGATTTAATTCTTAAATGTCAAGGCATCTACAAGTCTGCTACAAAGTTATATTAACTCCTGAGAAGGGGAGTTGTTGACATTGGAAATTTACAAATACTGTACAGTTCAAGCACATGACATTTAAAATGGCATTTTAGAGATCCTAAGCTTTGCATTTGGTTGTGGAGTTGGGAGGCAGGTGTGGGCAGGGCTGTACTTGTACTGTATCTCCTTTGCTATCAAAGTAATGATATAATGATAAAATCAAAGATGAAAAACCTGTAGCCTTAAGGCAATAGTGCTCAGATTGATACAACTTCAACAAACCAGACACTGCTCCTTTAAGTTTTCTTCACTCGCTAGAAAAAGGCTTAGTTAGCAGATCTACCGCTAGAAGCAGAGCAATATCCCAGAATAACCAGCACTATCTAAAGTGTAGAGAAACTATGACTTTAATTCTACCAGCTTACAAATCGATCCAGTGTGTTAAAGTGTTTATTCTTAGATTAGATAATACTTTATTCATTCCACAATGGGTAAATTCCTGTGTTACAGCAGCAGTTTTACACAGTAAAAAGCAAACTAACAAACAAGCACACAACAGACAATGTGCAAAAAGTTCTGAATGAATGTAAAGTGGCATTACATAAAAGGTATTGTAAAGTGAGGTTGCCATAGTACGAAAAATATTGCAGTGTAAATAAGTGAAGTGAAATTGAATTGAATAATATGTAATTAAATAATATAGCAAAAGTAAGTAACCATAATATAGATGATATTGAAGCGTTACCATAATATAAATAATATTGAAAAATATAAATACAGAGACATAGAGCCATAGTGTGTGGTGGGTAATTGAAACAGGAACAGACACTACAACATTATCAGTTTAACATTATCCAAAGTGGGTTCTCCTATGCATGCACCAGTAACTCTGAACAATGTCAAAGCCCACCTATTGTGGGATGGACATTTACTCCCAGGTGCTCACACATTAGTTAAGATTTCCTGCTGCAGCCTAAATGAACCCAGAAACGCTGAAAAAACATCACTTACCCATAGTAAAAGAAGTGCACATATGTTGTGGCTTTTGGGATAAAAAATAACATATTGTTATGTCATACACTGAATATATGGAAAATATTTGCAGGAGTATCTCTATGTGATATAATAAATGTGATGGAGACCACGCTTCTAGTTTGTTGCAACCTAAGAATATAAATTCTAGACTACCTTTTTTTTCTTAAGTGTACCCCTGCACAACTGCACAATGCACATCCTCCATGAATCATTACAGAGTACATCCAAAGGTAAATTTATTTTACCAACTGTGGGGTGTGATTTATTTTTTCAATTAATTCACGTTTGATAGATTATCCATATGTTGCCATCTGACAGAAACCCCTACATTCCCCTTCTGTACCCAGTGTCATTGCAATAAAAGATATTCACCTTTTTGTCAACTCTGTGTAAGACCCTCATGATTATTTTCTTTTGACAAACTAAGCCAATCGGTTTTCAAAGTTTGGTTATCCAATACGATGTATACTCACCTGAAAAAGGTCTTTGTTTTAAAAGGGCAGCTGGTGCTGGTTGGCTGACCTGACATTTACTTTGGTAACTGCATTCCTTCCGTTGTTCTGCATCAAGGTTCGATGCATGTCCGTGTCCTGATGGTTAGGTACAGGAATTGATTTTTTTTTACACATTTCAACTATTCCAGTTATTATTTTAGCTCTTGTGGGGTTTATCTCAGTTGTTTTATCCTGGTATGTTTGATCTTGAAGGTATTGTTCTTTTCCCTTTCAATTCAATTTGAATGCTGAAAATGCTGAAATGTTCAACCTAAGTCTTAGGTCGATGTTAGTTCTGTTATCGGCTATGGTTGGAATTAACTTTAATAACAGTTACAGTAGCATTTTAGCTTTTGATTGCACTGGAAATAATAGTTTGCAGTACCCATAAAAGTTGCAGCAGTTTTTTTTTTTATTGCCTCTTTAGCTGTTACCTGCCATCTCTGAAACATCTTACATACTGTATAACCAGCCACCACAGGGTAATTGAAAAACAATCTGTGCACAGAACAAATTTTCTTTATTTTGGCATCATTTTCAGGTGAATGTTAATGTTAATGACTTTTGAATCTATTTTATTGTCACCTTTTAATTCTGGTTTTTCTTTTTATGTAATTTTTTTTAATTTAGTTTTTATTTCACCTTGTTTTACTACAATCACTCTTATTATAGCTCTTAAATCTATTTTTATTGCTGTTTCGTCATTTTTATTGTTTCACGTGCATTGCTTTCTAATTTGGTCTTTTTTATGGTTTTAGGGTCTATACTTTTGTCTTATCTGCTTGTCAGTCATCTGTGAAGCACTTTAAACTGCACAAGATGCTATCCGATTGATTGATTGATGGTTTATATGCCTTGAAACTGTATATAAGCCCCATAACAGGTTGAAGAAGCATTGTGAAGGCAGGTACATGGTCAGGCCTCTATTTATCCATTATAATATTTCACAGGAACAGAGTTCCTTTCTTTTTTGTTTTTTCCAAGTTCACCAAAGTTTACAAGTCAGTGTCATTGCAGAGTGGAAATTATTCTCAATATTCTATTTTTGTTGCAGTAAATCTTTACAACACACCTTACAGGGAAGAGTATTGACAGATGTTGTCCTTTCTATCAGTGTTTACCTTGTAATGGTATATCAATATACCCAAATGTTGGATGTCGAATTTACAAACAGCTAGTCATGTTTAGATCTGAATTCCCAAATGATCCTCTAGTTTAAGGACTGTATGTATTTCTAATGTATTTATTACATTCCCTTTCCCTAAGTGGCAATGCCACATGTCAGGCCGACATTGTAAATAACAACCTGTTCTTAATGATTTGCCTGTAAAAATGAAGGTGATTTATTTTTTTAAATAAATAAAAAGGACAAGCCTTGGCAGGATGTCTGTATCATCCCCCATGTTGTTTTTTACCCTTTGGTCCATTATTGCCCGTTTTATGAAGACACAGTCAGCTAAGCAAAATTCATCCATTTCTTAGCTTTGTGATTGACCATGCTGAGTCAGCTTTGTTAGACACCTTACATCGTGAGAGCCAGGGCACTACCAATAGCAGAACATATATAATGCTAATTTCATACATAAAATGTTAACACGATCATTTGATGACCGTCTGAAATGCTCAGCAGTGGGAAAATGTTTGACACAGCAAATGGAGTGCATAGGGTTGCTGAAACCTCAGCATTGATGAAACACATTTTTAGCTCAACTGTTAAATGAGGTTGAGTAATAAACGTTCCCCATGATCAAATTATTTTCTTCAACTTTGTCAATTAGTTTAGTGCATTAAATCTCCTGTTACATTTTTTTGTGCCACATTTGCTGCCCAAGGAATGAGCTTATTGCATTGACTTCTCTAGAGATGTACAGAGCATTGTGCTGTAATTCCTTCTTGGGAAGCATTGTTGCTGTTGTGTTTGCATTGTAATTGTATGCAGAAAGGCATTAGGGTGTTAAGCGTATGCGTCTAACAATGTGCGACAGAATGAAACACGTCTGTCTAGCACACACTCTGATTCTATTTAAGGGATTTACATGCAATCAGAATAATTTATGCTCTCTTCTGTCATGACATATTACTGCTGACATGTTAAACAGCTGATGGGACTTTAGTCGAGCAACTCTGCTCCCCGTTAGTTGCGGTATTGTTATGAGATAATGATTCAGAGGGTGAATGATCACTTTAGGAAGTTGTTCACAGAAAGTTAGCCTTGTGCTTTTACTGCTGCACATTGCAAACATGGATTATTTGGTCTGCAGCCATCTTCCCCATGTCCTTGTTGAGTAAACATATCTCGTAAGATAAAGTGCAGCTCAGGGAGTGTGCATGCATCTTGTCATATTAGTCTTTGCGCATTTGCGTGTTTAATAGATTGTAAAATGACTGTTTCCTGCCCTTACTCAGAGCCAAGCCTTGCCCTGTGGATACACATGCTCAGATAGGCCTCCGGTTATTGCAACATTTGTCGGGGTGAGGTCAAGGTGGGAGGTAGGCATGGGTGCAGCTTCTGTATGATATGTTTCCATGTCCGCTTTGGAGAGAAAGTGGAGGAGATGCTGCCAGAATATTGTCTCGCCACTCCATATAGCCTTGTACTTCTCACCGCGTTTAACCCTATATCAAGGACAGGTATGTGTCTATTTAAAGGAGGCTACTTCTTTGTGTTCAGCTTACTCTGTGCAGCTTATTCAATGTAATGATTGATAAAGTGATTTGTGTGTGTGAGACTTTTTCTGTTCTGAAAAGGAGACATTTCTTTCCTGTTGGGTGTGTCAATATGAGCAAAGTATTTTCAGCTGTTGAGAGCAGCAAAAAGTGAAACATCTAGGGATCTAATAACTTTTTTTGTGTTTTGTTGCTGGGAAGTCCATTGAGAGCTTACAGAGAATTCATCATCCTCCTCAAAGAATTTTTCACATGTGGCACCTACTAAGAGTCATTAGCCACTTTCCGACGGAGGATTTTTGTAGTTCCTAGAACCCTTTTTTTCCGTGTTCCGACTGGACCAGTTTGGGGATTGTTACGTTCCTCTGGCCACAGTTCCTGCAGCTCTTTCAGCCCCTACTTCAGGGCAGGGTATTTTCCCTTTTCCGCATAGTGGTGGTTAGATGGCTGTGTTATAATAACAAAAGGGCAGTTCCTACAGTCACTTGGCCAGTGTGAATGCAAATGGAGAAAAACGGTTTGGGGGGAGAGTAGAGGCTGCTGTATGAGGAGTGTACTATCTGAGGTTAAGAATTCTCAGTGGCATGCATGCAGTATGTGAAGGACAACTGTACACGTACACGTTTAGCCTAATAGTGTGTGCTGTAAAGGATTTCAAATATTAAAATGTAAATAGTAAAATCATAATGCTGCTGTTGTGAATGCTTTTTGAGCAGTGTTTTTCTAACTTCATTCGGAGGATTTGTTGTGGCTAATAATATATAAAGGTAATTACCATGATATCTATATAATTTTGCCTTGTGGGATTAATAAAGTATACATTATATTATTAATCACATTAAGGATCTAGCACCCAGTCTTCAATGAGTTTCAATGTGATTTTAGCGATAGGTCTTATTTTTTTTAAATTATAGATTATAGTTTATGTATATTTATTATAATTGTGGCTGGAAAATGTTGCGGTTAATTTTAGTGATTTTTGATCATTTATACTGGACCACAAATTTTAGTTTTTAGAAAGTCAATACACTTTGTGGAGGAAGCAATTAAGCATTGTTGGTCTTTGGGGATGTTGCATGTTGTAGCTGCTGAAAGATTATTAATGGGACTGTATGTCTCTCCACAACGCTTTCACATGCTACATCACGCTGCTAGGTCATTCTAGATAAGTGCCATGGGGCAACCATGTCCCATGGAGGCCTGAGCATGTGGGTATTCATTAAAACATACACCAGAATGTTCCAGCTCCTCTTGCACAGGTTGAAGTTGTGTTAATCAGTGAATACAGTGAATTAGTCAAATTTGGTGTTTGGATGAAAACCTGCACAATATCAGCCCTTTGTGCATCATGGTTGACCACTTCAGGGTTATTTCCAGTGTTTATGCTGGAAGCAGAGGTTTAATGGGATTATTGATACACTGTACAACATTTATTAACTCAATGTACACAATGTGGCTCTTAGGAGTAGGTATTTTTGTGATTTCACGTCATGGATTGCCATGTTTGCTTCTGTATGTTGAACTCAAAACAAGTTTTAAGAAGATGGTAATTAACTGTTATCACTTCTCTCACCAAAAAGATGTACAGTGTATAATCGCGGAGTCTGCTGTATATTTCTTAAGCAGCTCTCAGCTCAGTTTGAGCTGTAGATTTCCTAGGCCCTTTTTAGCTCAGCCAGTCAGAGCAATCCGCATGTGAACTGCTGCTTTTCCGAGACTCCCTGCAATTGAAATTTAGGCTAGTTTATAATAATGTCTCAGCTCATCTCCATTTGTCTGTGTTGAATGTCTGTGACTTTGTGTCACTCAGCCTCCAGAAGACAAATCTACCTCATTGCTGACTGAAAGACAGGTAGTATCAATGTAAAAGCAGTGTAGGCATGAAAAGGTTATATTGGTGCATCCTTAAACAGAAATTGAAATAAATAAGTTGGTTTTATCCGTTTGAGTGCAGGATATTTGTAAAGTTCAGATGCATGAACGCAGTCAAGGAAAGTGTTCTCTCCCACTTCAGAGCCCAACCTCTCATCACACCATCAATCCAAAAGCTCTGACCAGAAAAGAAGACAGTTCTTCAAGGTTCAGAATGATAAATCACTGATACACTTAAATATGCAGTCTTGGCTCAAAATACGCCCTTGGAGAAATGCGCTTACTGACTGAGGAGTTACAATTATCATGTTATTATGGTGCATGTAAACATGTTCTCTGGTTTCGTGCTTTAACCTGATTTCTCCCAGTAACCTGGTTTCCTGTGTGTATGTAAACACAGCCTGTGTGACGACCAGTGTTATATTTGCGGCTGCAGTTCTCCTTGGGGAAGGTGACACAAGGCACAGGATCAGAGAACTGATAAATTCTTGTCTGTAGAAGAAATTGATGCAAGAAGGCGGTATTTTTTTGAATCTGGGACAGTAGATTTGTCTTAAGCAACCCTTCAGAAACATGCATTTTTATTAAGATTTGACACTAACAGTAATGGTCAGATTTTTCAACATGCTGCACTATATCTTCCATTTCCATTTCCTTCATTGAACCACAAACTACATTAAATCTGGAAGATGGAGAATCACGGAAAGAGGGATTGGATAAGAAGCTCTGAGGAGTGGCCGGAGTCTGAGTTCAGTAAATCAGATCACGTGACTTTTCTTGGCAGACATGGTTGCATTGAGGATTACAATACTTTAAAGAGGAGATTTAGCATTGACTAGAATGACTGTCTTGTTAAAGAAATGCTTATTATTGCATGTCAAATAGTTGGATAAATCTGTCACTGAAAGATGTATTGTTTAAAATAATCAGCTGTGTTTTGTCATTAGCTAGCTATGCTCAAATATGTTGTCATAAAGAGTTTTTTTCTGCTTAATATTTTTTTTAATGCTAATAAGTAGACAATTGTTTGCCTCATTGTTTAGACCACAATGAGATTCTCTTTATTTTGTGGGAACTACACAATACTGTCCTTAGGCATTAACCTAATGGCAGCCTTAAAGCTGCACAGATTTGTCTTTGAACCTGGTTCTCAGTCTTGTGCTTGCGCTTCAAACTGTCTAATGGCTTCACATACCAATGTTTGTAACCGCTTAGCAGTTCCCCAAGGTTATTTTCCCCCTCAGCTTTTGGAGGGAAACACAAAGAGAAATGTTGAAGAACCAGTCACTCGTGTGCCGCAGCAGCATTGTTGTATTCACTCCCATCCCAGAGCCGCTGATAACTCCAAGCTAAGCAGAGTGAAATCATTCTGGACCAGATATAATGGTGAATTTCAGAGGTAGGCTCAGAAACATTTGCTTAACAGTGCCTTTTAAAAGGAGTCTCCTTTTTTGTATGCTTTTTTGTTGTTATTCTATGTTCTACAGTCTGCTTAATGTACACTTTCCTACAGTTAAGTTCAGACAGCTGAGAAATATTCATTAGGAGATATATATTATATACACAGATTTTGGATAAGTGAAGGGGTTACAGAAAGGTTATGCATATTGAGGCCTGTATTATACTTAATCTATGGTGATTTACATGAAAGTTACCGTGACCAGTTTTCATAGCTGCACACCACTCTGTGGTTCCTCTCTTTGAGAGGATACTGAAAGAGAAAGCAGAAAGGATTTTTGTCCACCTTGACCGGGTTGGCAACTTCT
Source organism: Percina caprodes (assembly GCA_013375575.1). Taxonomy (NCBI): domain Eukaryota; kingdom Metazoa; phylum Chordata; class Actinopteri; order Perciformes; family Percidae; genus Percina; species Percina caprodes. Next base: position 1,900,336 of record JABXJD010000080.1, on the reverse strand, counting down.
GTAAGCTTAAAATGTGCACTCAGTCAGTCGTGTCTGTGTTGTTGGTGCAGAAGTCAGAGAGGAGGAGTTCTGTCAAATTTAAACAGCTTTTCTGCGTTTCCTGTCGCTACGTTTTTCTGGGAATCAAGAGCCATGTCCTTGATTCAAAGGCTGCGCGTGGGAGGGAGTTAGGGCGTGTGTTGCAACACTATGAATGAGCAGGAAAGGAATTTGGGAGACTGACAGGGGAACACGTGGAATATCCTGTGTGGACTAACATACTTAAGACTAGTAAAACCCTATCTGTCATTTAACACCAGGGCTGGCATATGCCCCGGTTCAGCTCAGACACCTTGAAATGCACACGCTGCCTTGGTGACAGACTCCCAGAATACCTCAGGGTCACATTTCACTGTAATGTCTAGGGGACCTCCCACATACTAAAGGCCCCCCACACACACACACACACACACACACACACACCCCTCACCCCCCTCCATCCCTCCAATGCCTCATCCCTGGCCAGCCCTGGACAAATACTTTTATGTTCTCACTGTAAACAACTCAGCCAACTTACACAAACTGGCTGTCAGCCTGGGGGCGTATTCATGTGCTTTTACATGACAGCAAATTACCTTTTAACCCTTTGAATTGATGTCGGCACAAAATTGACTCAATTAGTAAAGCTACTGTATATCAATCACCCCAAGGCTGCCATTATGGAGGGAGAGTTCAGTTATTTGCACCAGGGCTATATAAATTACCATATGGTTATTTCATGGTAGTTTCAGCAGCTAATATTCTTCTACACATTAGCATCATATAAAGACTGTGTCTCACCGTGACTGCATTCTGTGTGGTTTAGTTAAGTACAGCATGTAAGCCAAGGTATACAGCATGTGTAGAAACACGGGGTGGAATTTGTCTTTATGTTTGTATCTTGGAGATGACAGCGGCAGTGGATCTCTAAGACTGTAAAAGTGATAGTAAAATCCCTGTTTCTCTAAAATCACATACCTCCTGTGTTATTAGACCTCTTGCTTTGGTCTGCTGCTGCAGCTCTGGGGTATGAGGCAGCCATTGCAGCCTTTAGCTGCCCTGTCTGGCTCAACGGGCTCCTTCTAGTAAATATGGATCCACCTAGAGCAGTATTCCCTTGACACTCTTCCTGTCAACAGATATAATGAGACCATAACTATTTGTTCTGCTTTCTCATTTTAATCCTGGACAAGAGGCCAGAGAGAGCAAAGGAGACAGGAACACCTTATGTCTTCCGTTGGGCTGCTTACTTGTTTTTTGTTTATATTTTTTTCCAAAGCCCTGGCCTTGCTCATCTTTTTTAAAACTATCCACTGCATCTTATACAAAAAACATGCATAACAGGCTGGGAGGATATGCGATTCTAAAAGTATTGCGATTCAATAGTATTGAGTACTGCAATTTTTCTGGCTGTAACGATATGCGATATGAAACCGAAAGCGCTCAGATCCACAAACCTGTGTTGCGCTGAGAAGGCAGAATAGCGGCACACCCCTTCCAACTCCCAGAGTTATCCTTCCTATCCAGATTACAAGATCACATCACAAGTTGCATTTTTAGCTCCTTTTTTCTGCTTTTGGATAGCTACGTGACAGATGATGAAACTATATTGATGAGGACCGACAAGTTAAATTGGATGTCCAAGAGTATACCAGGCAGACACACAGCTGACAACCTGCAGGTGGAAGCTGTGTAGAGAGGCTCGGTCATACACACCACGTACACGAAGTGCGGAAAATGTGTCAGAGCCTCTTGGACGGTTGAACTGAGACTTCGTTTCCTGTGCTTTCTTGACCTTACTAGCTAATTCATTAGCCTGAGTTAAACACTAGCTATCAGTAAACAGAAGGTAGTGGCTTGTGTCTGGTGTGTGCACCAGTGTTTGGCCCGCCCCCACATTTGGCGAGTGTTAATTTCGGACCCTGTCGCACAATACTGTGAAACAGTAGCGGTTTAATTTACTTTTATTTTTTTACTAAATATAAGAGAACTTGATTGATGAAGAACTCTCACCATGCTCGAATCATCGTTTGTTAGAAAAAAACAGAAGTGTTATAGCTTTGGCTATTTATTTATTTTTTATTTTACTTGTATGTTGTTAATAATTTGCATAGTTAATATTGTTCTTTGGTGTTAAGTTTATACAGGTTTTTCAAATGTTATTTAATAAAAATATCTTTTTTCTCCTCAAAATGTGCTTTATTTTTTCATGTGACTGTATTACATACACAGATCATCATTTAGCTAGTGTGTTGTCTCAAGGCCATATGGCATTGATTTGCACTGTCACAGACGTGAAACATCGACAGTCTTTTTCTCTTTGGGCCATATGGTGTGTGTGGGTGTGTGTTGGTGTGTATTGCTGGTGGTGGTGTGTGACCATTGATAGTCACTACTCAGCATCACTCGCTTGTGTGTATCAGGGAATGGTTAACTCAAGTGTGTATTTATGAGTGGAGTGTGTTTGCACTTGTATTCACACAGTCACACAAGTGTGTGTGTGTGTGTGTGTGTGTGTGTGTGTGTGTGTGTGTGTGTGTGTGTGTGTGTGTGTGTGTGTGTGTGTGTGTGTGTGTGTGTGTGTGTGTGTGTGTGTGTGTGTGTGTGTGTGTGTGTGTGTGTGTGTGTGTGTGTGTCTACACAGGAGGAATGCCAGCTCCTGAGCAGAGCCCAGTGACGGAGGAGGGGCTTCTGCTGACCATCCGCGACAGTTCAACTCGCCGCAACATGGATGCCGACAACACCGCAAACAACATCCTGGCCTCCGTCAAAGAACAGGTAGTGTGTTGCTTCTGTTCATACCAGGTTGATTCATCTTCCATCTCTTATATTACGGAACGGTAAAGCTTTAATTAACCATTTATGTACAATGACATAGTGAACGCTAAATTGTCTGGTGACTCACATATTGTACTAAGAAGAACTACACTGGCCGATGTACAGTATGTGGACATTTGTTTCCTGTGCAATTGTGTCACACACCCTGTTGTTACTGTAATCATACAACTTACCTCTGCAGCACAGAGCTCAAAGTAGAAAGTTGACATTTCGCTGTGTGTGGGATGATGGAAAGATTTTTGTTTAAAGCAGAACTGTGGTCGGAGTGGACTTTATTTGCTTTACTTTGTTTTGTCTTGAAGTGGAATGACCGACTAGGCGCTATTGGTTGTTTATTGCCTTCAGTCATGGCCTGACTTACATCAATGGACAACCAGGAAGATCATCTCTAGCTGGGTTTATGAGCCTGTGGAGGGACATGCCCCCTGACTCACTCCAACTCTGCCTGTCTCTCTGATTCATTCACACTGCCTTCTGTTACACACACACACACACACACACACACGCACACACACACAGATTAATTAATTAATAATTAATTATGTTAATTCCGCTCTGTAAAATCTCACATTCCTATTTTTTCACCTTAAATGACCTTATTCTGGTTCTTATTCATTCTGGTCTAAACAATGAGGCAATCAATTGTCTAATTATTAGCATTAAAAAAAATTATTAAGCAGAAAACGCATTTAATTCATTTAAAATATCCCACTGATGTCCTATTTAGGCCTGCTGCAAAGATGGGGGTAGTGTTTACATGAGTAAGGAAGGAAGGAGGGAGCACCTGTCGATGTCACTTCCTTCCCTTGAGTATTCCTCAGTGGCTCGTCCGGTTAGAGCAGATATCCGTGCAGGCAGCCAGGAAGAGCAAGTAGCCTGCCCGAGCCGTGTCTTTTAAAGTGACTGGCTGTAGAAATGCCTCAGAGGGATTTCTTGCTAAAGATTCGAGACTGTAAAATGATCATTCTCCTCAGTATTTAACAGAGTTGACTAGGCAAATCAGAGGGTGAGTGAAAGTGAAAAGATGGAGGAGGTCAGGCTAGTCAGGAGACTAGGCTCGTGTGAGTGTGATTTTTTTTTTTTTTTTTTTTTTTTTTCTTCTTCCTCCTCCTCCTCCTCCCTTCCTTCCCCCCCTTCTGTGCTTTCGCGTGAGGTTTTCCTGTGATTGTTGAGAGGCAGACCTTCGAGGGATCCCGCTGTTGATGTAAACATGCAAGTCTGCTGTGCTGTAGCTGTGGTTGCGGTTAGGGCTGGGGCTTAGCATGGCTGGGTGTCTGGTAAGTTTTTAGTCTATGGCTCTACTATCTTTTGCTTTATTTGTATTTTTTTTCTGCCTTTCCATTGACGGATTTTCCTCCACTTCACTTGTCTTTTTCACTCCTTGTCCTTCATTTTTATTGGTCTCTCTTTCCAAACTTTTTTTCTGTCACTGCTGTTTTTAAAGCTGCACAGGCTTTGCCGAGATGCCCAAACAAGGACAGATTCACCAACATATGTGATTGCATTCCCACTGTGTGTGTATATTTGCTTTGACTTATGTCTTCCCTCTGTCTTTCCTGCTGACTACTAACAAGCCCATTTTTTGCTATTGTTTTTGTCTGTAATGCTGCAGTTTCTGGTTATCAGAGTTCTGCCTTTTCTCTGAGCTTCTTAAATAGCACCGATCCACCATCGGGATGACACATCCTTAATGGTTCATTACAGACCCCGTGTTTTTCTTGCTGCACTGCAAAACCTGATTTGAAGAACCATACATGCTATTTTTCAAGCCTGACTCAACCAGAAAAACCTAAAACTGTATTGCAAATTAAAATTCACTTTACAAATGTCCCCCTTCAGTATTTATTATCATATTACAATTTAATTTAACCTAAGGGGTTATTTCGAGGATTATCAGACCTAGTTTTCTATCTGTTTAATCTTAAATGTAATTGAGGCAGTGGGAGGCTCATGTGTCAATTCTGCAACCACAACGTCCTTGTGTGTTTTGTCATTGTGTTTTACTTAACAATCAAGTTACCATTATAAAGTTTAAATATTCATATTATAATAAATACTATGTTTGTTATAAAGTGGTAACATTGTTTATTATTGTTTAACATTTATTTATTATTCCGAAAACCAAAGATGTCTGTGGTATTTTTTGGAATATTTTGGAGCAATAATAATAATAATAATAATAATAATAATAATAATGTATACTTTATTAATCCCACACATGGGGGAATTACAATTTACACTCTGTTGTTATAACACACATTACACACAGGCCTGAATTACACACATGCTCAGGTCCTATACATGCACTAATGGGGAGATGTCAGAGTGAGGGGCTGCCCATGAAAGGCGTCCCGAGCAGTTGGGGGTTTAGTGCTTTGCTCAAGAGCACTTTGGCAGTGCCCGCCATACTTTTTGGTCCGAACGGGGACTTGAAACAGCGACCCTCCGGTTCCCAACCCAACTCCCTACAAACTGAGCTACTGCCACCCCCCATATAGATTGTGTAGTTGTATTGTTTATTACTGTTATGATATTATATACTCATTATATTGAAGAGTTCTGGGAGTGCAATTGCCACTCTTTTGTATAATATTTTTATTGTTTCACCTTTATTTTTACAGGCAAGTCATTAAGAACAGGTTCTTATTTAAAATGGCAGCCTGACGCCTTTATTGCCATTGTTCTCTTCACTTTTTGTTAGCATCACCTGAGCCAGCAGAGGGATCTGACTTAAAAATACTACTGTAAGTGTCTACAGTGCCCATTTAAAACAAAACTCTGCATTAATCAACCAGGCATATTATTTTCTTGTTTTAACAGAGGTATTAACGTTATAAGTAATTAGTGGTGAAACTATGGCAAGCTTACACAAGAGTTGCGATGTTCTTGTAGGCTTTCTGCATGTGCTCTTTAACTCCAAGAAAGTAAACAAAAATTTGGTTGGTATATCCAGCAATCATGGAACGTTGGTAGTAGTCTTGCATTGCCAGACCTTCCTCCACAGCGCTGAGGAGGAGGGTCTGGTTAGTCCACACAGCATTCCGAGATTGGAGAAAAACGTGCTCTTGCAAAATAGCCTCAGGAATGAACTTGTTTTGGTGGAACATGTGCAAATTGTGCAAAAGTTGTTTTAGTCTTGCAACAGAAAACTCAGATTGGACAGATAGTCTAGCTAACTGTCTGGATTTACCCTGCAGAGATCTGAGGAGTAGTTAACCATAGTCCTCATGAATTGACCTGAGTTTAGAATGCCAACACAAAGAAAGGTAAAGGTGATGGTCATCCTCCAAACATGAGGGAACTATTCCTTGATTTATAGCTACATGTTTATAATGTTCTGAAAAAGGTGTTTCTTTGGCTATCTATAAAAGGTGTTACTATTTTGATAAACTCTGTTATCCAAGAAATTACTCTGAATTCATTTTAAAAAGCAAGTTGTTATGGTCTATCATTTTTGATAGACCATGACAATGGTGTTTCATCCCTCCAGTTAGCTAGGAGTTGTATAAGTACCGGTCTGCTGTAAAACACACTGAAAGATTTAATTTAACATTGTGTTACATTTGAGTTTAATTAATTTATGCTCCTCTCCTTCAGTGATTGCAGACTTTTGGAAAATAATAGTAGTAGTAGTAATAATAATAATAATAATAATAATAATAATAATAATAATAATAATAATAATAATGTATACTTTATTAATCCCACAAGGGGAAATTAAAATACAACAACAATACAAATACAGTACTATTTCAGCCTCTTTATCATGAGAACATCCAAGTAAGTTCAACACTAGAAATGACCCAGCCCTTAGTGTCGGAGATAACTGAAGAACTCTCACATGCGTCTTACATGAAGATTGTCATTTTAGTCCTTTAGTTCATGCTTGTATCCAGTGTGCCTTACACAGAGTGGAGGTACAGGTTCAGTCTAGCATTCTCTGAGTGTGTCTTGATGGCCACATTCAATCAGGTGGCTATTAACCACTTGGCCATCAACAGTTGTTACTGTTTGAATAAATTCATTTGAGCTAACAGTGTGTATTTACAATCATATGTAAAATGCCACTTCATTGCCTGATTAGGAGACCTTTCTAGAGCGCTTGAGTATATTCAGTGTTAAGAAAGAACCCATGTTTTCAATGTCAAATACTTTTTACATTTGACATTTTCTTTTTAGTCTGGTTGAAGTACTTTGCAACAGCAGAACACAAAAATTTGCATCCGTATAAATCAACAAAGGTCATAGACAAATGTTGACAGGTATGAAATGTAGTGGCTGTGGAATATGTCGTACAGGCTGCTCTGCAATGTAATTGGCTTGAAATTAGTTTTTCACAGAGATAATGTTTGAGATAATGTGATTGGTTTTCAGTATGTTATACCCAAATAATATACAGATTTCAAGTGAGTTTCCAAAGTTCAAATCAAACTGTGATTCAAAAAACTGCCGTTACATTATGTAAATATTGGTAAGAGAATGCCACAAAATTATATCCTCAGAAGGTCATTTTTGAAGACTGAAATATACCCAAACAAAAACAAACTTTGCAACACATTTTTCAAGTTGGGAAGCCAAGTTATATTTTTTTTTTTGTAGAAAAGCTTCTTTCAAATGTAAGGAAATTTACTCTCTGTAGGGGATATGCTATGACCTTAAATCAATATTACAATTTATTGTCACATTTACTTAAACTGTAAACTGTCAGGTTCCTGTGTTTTGAAATTAAATGAAATGATACCTTGGCCACAATCACACACAGACTGAAGGTGATAACTTAGGGTTACATAAGATTTGTTGGACTTTCAGTTGTGTCTGAGGGTTAGGCAACAAATAATAGCCCGCTTAAGATATCTGATCAACCCAACAAACCAACACGACTTCAGTCGGTAATGACATCATAAGGTCAGTGTCAGTAACTTGTGTTACACAAATAAGCATAATAATGCACTAGCAAAAACAAGCACAAAGAATATACTGAGATTCTGAAAGCTTGGATGTTCACAATTCAAAATTTAAATGATTTAAAAAAAACTGCATTCAACACATTTGTCAGGCCTCAAGAATACACTTGATACATTAGTTAAATCTAACTTTTGTTTGCTTACAAGAAAAAGAAAAACCCACAGGGCACATTTAAACCAGAGATAGTTTTCGACACGAGATTACCATGTGGCAGTGGTGCAGTCTCTTTGTTTGCAAATCACAAAACGAAAGTTTAACCTCCCTCATAGGCAAAAACTATCTTCCATGAAGAAAATAAGTTTATTATTGCTAGGAGAATAATATTTATTTGTTAAAGTATTTCTGGCATTTCCATTCAGGTGTTTTTTATGCGCAAATGTAAATGCACATATAGTAGCATATGGATGATGTTGTATCCTGGCAGTTGCACCCAGCACCATATTCAACAGCCTTTTGAGAACAAGCCAAATTCGAGTTTCAAACAAGTATACAGGAGCCATTAGGTAGGTTTTTAAGGCAGCCTGTGGCACCCACTGAGCAGGTGTCAGTGAGTGTGAGGTCAGATCTTCTCAGTGATCCCTTTGCCCTCATCTCTGCTTCCTGCCACATCTGCCAGGAGGGGAATAGCTGCAGGAACTGGGAGCCTTTTAGCTGCATCAACTTTTGATTTCATCCTCACCAAGCACTCCTTAATGTGCACACACGTCTTCAATGGCTTCTCAGTATGCCTGTTTTGGTTAGGTTTGTGCTGCATCATCAGTAGGCTAGGGAAACTGAAAGAGTGGGAGGGATGGTAGATGATGACGAGGCTTGTGCCTTCCTAACAGCTCCCACATTGTTGTAGAATTAAACGTTGCTGTATAGTTGGCATATTAAGGGAAATTAAAGGAGAACACCACCGAAATTAAAATTTGTTAATTCTATGGCCTTGGAAGGTGTAGTTCCCTTTTAATGTAACCATTGAAATGTCAAGGCTTATTGCAGAAACATTACCAGCCATAAATGACTCAACATTTAAAACCGTATTCCTCAGCAAGTATTTGTGCTAATGGCTAATGTGCAGTATCAACAGCACTTCAGGCATCATCCAAAGTGATGAAAGGGTTTTGTTTTTCTTGTCAGCAATCATCAACCACACACTTGCCACATTTTGGATATGTATTTTTTTTAATCTGTGTTTCGCTGTTAAAAGGTTTAGTGTTTTGTGTTTACAGAAATACAAGCTTCAAAAAGAGGCAAAGTGAACTCCCTGTTAGATTAGCGGTTTATCCTTTTTTGTTGTGGAGAGATTTTCCCTCGAACATACACAAAATTTTGTGGTCAAATTAGTTCTTGCAATCTAAAGGGCTGTTCATTTCTAGGCAGATCATTTCTAGTATCAAGGTTGCGGTTTCTTGCCCTTGGAAACGCTGTGTTTCGATGTGCTCCTCTTCCTTCCCCCTTACGAGGCTTTGCCCTCAGAGTAATGCTGTTATTAGCTGTGCCTGGGCATGCCTATTTGTACCACAAAGCAAAAAGGGCCTCTAAGGCGCGCCGCACTGTGGTGTTTCAACACACTGCCTCCCAGAAAACACCACAGTGGAATTTTACCACTTTCTTGGAGTCAGTTACACATGAAAAATCTGTCTGCCTCCTGCTTTTCCCTGGAAAACTGGAGTTACACTCTGTGACCTCCTTCTTTTCATCCGAATCAGGCACAGACACACAGACAGACTATTTGCAAAGCCCATGAGCTGACCTTGCTTTGACTGCTACAACACCAGCACCTTTTTAAAAGCTTGATGAGCTGGTTGAAATATTACCCACTCAAGATACCAATGCAAGCGTCTATCACGTTTTAATGAAGCCAAAGTCATCTTGGTCAAAGTGACCCAACTTAAGGGGTTAAAAGATGGGCTCGGTGGTAAAGTTTCAAGGCCGTGTTACTGCCTTTATACAATTCCATGTCATTCGCACAGCAGAAGGGTTAAATTCTCTCTGCAGGTGTGTCTATTCCACTTCCATGGGCGAAAAAAGGACTCTAATTACAATCGACTAGTGATTTTCTCCACTCCTCAGGGCCTTATCTGCCTTCCTCTACCTAGTGCTGCTGCTGTGAAGCAAGCAAGGAGAAATCTAGAGGCATAAGAATTTTGGCCTCGATTATAGTCATTAAAATGGAAGCCTGGCTCCAAGCAATTACCCCATGGGGGAGCAGAACAAGTATAGGAGGGAAAGAGTGAGACCAATTCAGAGGGGAGGGATACAGGTGAAGGAGAGTGCTCAGATATCTATGGCGATGGAGGACAGACAAAACACTCAAGCTAAGTTTCCATTCACTTGTAAATCAAATTATCCGAAGTTTGGTTAAAAAAAAAAAAATCATGTGACCATAAAGCTGGTTAAAGTGTGTTTCCATCCAACGGCTTTAAAACAAATAAAAACCTGGGCGTAATGATGTCACATGCTGTTTTGCGATCAAATATGTATATCAAATTGATTTGAGTCATTTTAAGCTGTTTCCATTCATTTTTGACTGAATCACACAACATTCAAGCAAACATTTGCAAACAAAGTTGTAATAGTGCTTACTATTAACACATTGCTATGGTGATGCAGATGCAACTTGGCTTTTATTTTTCCTCCAGAACCGCTGCGAGACAACTGTTTTTTAAGACATGTCCACTGTTTGTGTGCCTTCCATTTACTCCAGAGGATGTCCCACGGCTTGTCGGAACCTTTGTTTGCTATTTCCTTCAAGTACCTGATAAATTATGGCATTTTTGCTATCTAAAATAGCTGTTATATTTTGCTTGTAAATTAAATTCAAACAGCCTCTCGTCTCCTTATTTGTCCGCTTACATCTGTCTTTCTTGACACCCGCCATGTGTGCAAACAGAGCAGGAATACTGGGCGGAAATGAACTAAAACTAAATCGCAATTCATTATTAATTCGGCAAATAACATTTCCATCAGCGTTTTATCGCATAAGCCATATATCGATCAAGATAAAATCCGATGAGACCGAACGTATTTCCTTTGAGTTGATATTCATGAAATTCCATTGAATTTGACTGTTTCCATAAGGCATTTTTCATTCAATGTCACTTAATTTGGATAAAAATGTGTGGATTGAAACAGATACAGAGGGAGGGCGCAGATGGGGATGAGTGAAGGTAAAAGGACAAAAGTGAGAGTGTGAGCATGATTGAGAAAGGCAGAGTCAGAGAGGCTGTCACCTGTGAATGGGTCTCCAAAGCTCTTCGGCAGGAGGCTGTCAATGAGAAGAAAACAGGAAAGAAGGTGCAGAAGAGAGGTCAAAGGAATGGTGTGTGTACGTCTGGCCCGCCACAGTGCTGTCATTTTGAACCCAGCCCTGGGAGATCTCCCCCCAACTAGTCTGTTAATACTCATCACAGTCACTGTCATCATCATCATTATCACTATAATCATTGCCACAGTCAACTGCGTACACAGAGAACCCAGCCACTGGGGAGCAGGAGTTGTACTCACAAAGGTGGAAGCACAGTAAATGCTGCTGGGCTGTCCTTGGAATGGCATGCATCCACTGAGGAAGTTTAGGAAGTTCACTGGGTGAATCACCAATGAAGTTTATGGCTCTGTTTCATCCTCTGCCCAAACATCTCTCAGATGAGTTTCTCTAAATGACTGATCCTGAGGTAATTGCACAAGTCACTGCAGTCTTTGTTCACTACAGCAACCTCCAGATTGACAGTCGCTAGATTGCTTACTCTCTGCATTTTGGCCCGGAGCAATGTTCTTTTTTGTCTGACACAACGCTATTGATCTCTCAGTGGAATTGTACGTTCACAGGTCTACATGAATTGCACTGGCTCTGTGATTGCACTGCTGCAGCATTTTTGTTTTTTTTCCAGTGGAGGAGATACAGATTGCCTTTTGTGAGTTCCTCTCATTTACTGCCACTAAGCCTTGGCATTATTATCAACAGCATCACATAAGAGCTTTTGTTGAGGTTCAACATCTTGTAGCTGCACAAAACAAAAGCAAGTATAGTACAAAGTACCTGGTGGATGAAGGAAACAAATATTGGATTTTAAAATGTAGGGAAAGACGTTTGTAATTTGCAACTGTAAGTCCTGCTTTTTGCATCCAGGCTTTTTACACATGTGCTATAGCACCAATGATAATATAATGCTGGTAGATTAGAAGCACTTCTTTAGAAACCTTTTTTAACAAAATATGACAGACCTGGCCCAACACAATAATCAGTCGTTACATGCATTTCAAGGTTTAATATGAAAGTCAAGTTTATTTTTAAAAGGAGGAATTGTGTCTACTGCTACACAGAATTTTAAAATGGACTTTACATTATTCCATGTACTGCTAGTTCCACTAGTAATGCTGCATAAATTGTGATAATAATTATAGATTGGCATGCTATGAATGCTAATGAGGCAGAAATGCAAAGGCTTTTACTTTGGTGACTTATGGATAGAGAACAACGATTAGCCTTTGCATGTAACCCTGTTAATACTGTTTGCCCAAACCACCACCTTACCAGGGGTTGCGAAAAAAACAGTAACTCTTAGATAATTTGTAAATCAGCCAAGACTGCCAAAATGGATTAACAAATGCATGGAGAAAATCAACGAAATTTTAAGATTATTGTTAACATCTGTTGAGCAATGTTTCTTTCACTCTCCCCCTCTATCCTCTATTGTCTCTGTTATTGACAGTCTTTCTATTGTTGTCAATTTCTTTTGTGGTAAGTGCTTGCTGCTGCACTTGCCAATGCACATGACGGCTCCTTTTAATAGCATTCACCACACAAATGACAGTTTCTATAATGGCATTTTAATTATCAGCCCAAATTGTAACTTCCTTTTCATGTTCAAACGTATGGAAAACGGTGTTCTCAGGCGTCTTACTCATCTGTGTCGGCAGCATGTTTTTATCTGAAATGCCACCACCATAAAATTATTTTTGAAGGGATGAGGTTTGGGGAACACTGTTATGTGCTTTTCTTATAGGGTACTAACATCTTGACACAATGCATGTCTATCACCAAGTTATCTGAGTTCTTCACATCATGTCTCAATTGTTGAGAAACGCTTTAATCATCGTCCTTAAAATAAAAATGTTTCTGGACCTGCCACTTGAAACCAAGTATTTTTTAGTTTATGCATTGTCTATACATAGAATTTCTTTTTTTTTAAACTACCGGAAAATGGATTTTCATGGAGGACAAACATTCAGCCAAGGATCAATGGATTATACTATATATTTTTTCTTATACAGAATTATACGGAATCATAAGCAGCTAAAGTATAATAGTACAACATGGTAGTCACCAGGTGTGACCCATGATCAGACATGGGGAGCCTATAACAAATCCTTTCTGCACCATAAAACCACATTTTCTAAGAACCCAAATTTTGCATCCTGCCTCGACCTTGTTGTGGCATACTGCGACAACTACAATATGCCAATTAACTTTCAATAGAAGAACTTAAAGAACCATTTTAGCTGCTCTGCCAGTTTCTCACTGAAAATGCTTGTAATGCCGCATTAGAAATCCTGGCAGAAATTATGTTCTATTGTAAACTTGCTTTTCCATTATCTGAAAGTGGATAATGTTTCACATTTCTGTTTGCGACCTCTTGTCAGATTATCAGCTTATACAGTATAAAAGCTCTGGTGCAGCTGTGGGTGCCAAAGCAATTTTCTCCCTCTGATTCACCTACAGCGATGCCTGCTGCTGTATACTCTTTTACCTCAGCAAGCCACTTTACAGTATTTTAAATACCTTTCCATCCAATGGGTGTATTGTAATGCTTCTGTGGTGGCATGACACTGCAGCCAGATCAATCAAACCTTTTTAACAAGGTGACTTTGTGGCAGTTTTTGTAAGTAATTGTTCTGCATGGTTCCTTCAGGTCTGGTCACACAGCCTGTTCTCTTTGCTCACACCCCTGGCCTGCTTTTCTGTCCCTGCTGCTGTAACAATCCTTTAACCTCTGCTGCCATTCTCCCACTGCGCAGCAGTGCCAGGCTCTCGTAGGAATGGGTCTATCACACTGCAGCGAGGATACAGAGCTGTCAAGCCTCATTGCCGTTTAATGAACAAACATGTTTCTGGTAGGTTTCATCTTTGGTTAAGAGGAAAATCCATCTGCACTATACTCAGGCAAAACTAACATTAGAAATGAGTATGCAGCACTATCTTTCCAGGCCTAGGCCCAAACCACAGCACTACGAAAACACACTTTACTACGGACTCACATGGTCGGTACTCAACCTAACAAGAACTAGAAAGGATATGATCTCAAGTCTTAATTAAAATTGGGATTTGGACACGTACCAAGGATTAGGCAGAGATCCCTGATGTTTTGCTCAGAATTATTACTCTGTCACAAAGGAAGAAACTGAGTTACCATGAATATTCAAGCACAATTGTACACATTAATAGAACAGCATCACAGGCTTATTCGTCATACGAGGTATGTATTATGTTGGAGGGGAAATGATGCATCTGTTCAGTGACTAGTTTGTATGCATGGTGACTCTCGTATGACATGGACATGCATTTCTGTCCAGGCATGGCAGTAAGAGAGATGGAATCACAAATCGTAAATGTAACTTAACAACCACGCTAGATACAAATGAATACTGTGTGTGTTATATGTGGTTGAAACATACAAATAAACGGCAGTAATCAAGTGGAGCAATTTGGTACAACGTGTAGATGTTTTTAATACTTTTTTCAGGCATAGGTTAAAGCTACCCATGCTCAATCTTTTCTATAAGGGAAAGGACTACTTTAATTTAGAAACCATCTTTTGTGTCTCAACATTTTTTTTCAAAAATACAACGTTGTAGCAGAATCCAATTCCAATTCTGAGATTTCCTTTTGACTTAAGAGAGTAAGATCGTCCTAAATCAATCTTTACCTTCATGCACCAAAACCTGCCCATCAAAGCATTATAAATGCATTAAAAGATATTGAAAAATGTAGTCATGGTCCCCAGAATTTAAAGTTGTAAGTGGAAATGTATGCGAAAGTATAAAGCAGGGTACACATGTTGATATTTTCTTTGGTTGTCCAATTGAATTTTTGAGTGAAACAACAATTCAAGTGTGCTGGTTGACCAATTGTTGTGTGTTTGGAACTTGTGCAGTACGGAGAGACATTTCATTGCATCACAGACAATCTGTCCTGTGTCTGAATATTGACATTATATTTGTGTCAGCTGCCTCTCTTTTCTTTCTACTCAAAAACAAAAAAAATCTATCTTTTGGAACAACTGGTTAAAATTTAAACATTAAAAAAGGTAAATAAGTAACCTCCTTAATAGATTATATAATTGTTTTCTTGATTGCTATATTTTACCAAAGTACACTTTCTGTGCTAATTTCTAGTGTACTGTATATTATTTAATTGACTTCAGATGATGGTGTAGGGCTTTTAGGGTGTATGTCAGTATATGTTAATATAGCTGTATGACTAGGGATGTCCTGATCACAGTATTGAGTCGGAGCCAATTTTGGCTCTTTTTTTTATTTATTTTTTATCTGATCGGGAATCGACATTCATCCTGTTTACCTTTTAATCCGATCATGTACATCAACTTGTAGTGATTGCCGCCTTTAACACACGCCCTGCGCCACAGACAGACATCCAGGGCTCATTTTGGCGCACAGACTGCCTGGATGCCGGCACTTTCAAACCAAGATGGCCGTGGCCACTCACCAGTGTCTGCAACAAATAATAAAGTCCTTCTTTCTTAGGCTGTGTCTCAAATCGCGCACTTACAGACAGTACACTTCGTGCGCTACGTACTGTCATGCATAGTGCGTAAATTTCGACAGAGGAGTGTACTGCCATGTGCACTTACCGGAAATGACGTTCACATTTCATCCCTTCTTCTTCTGTACAATTGTGAATTTCAAAGGAGAGCATTCCAGTCTATTGTTTTTCGCGAATAATTCCTGCTTTGTTTTTGATACTTTAACAAAAATAAATGGGATTTTGTTTTTATTTGCTCCGTGTCACGCCCGGATGACGATTACGACGTCGCCATCATGTCGTCCCCCCATGAGGGGGGACTTCAGACTCTCCAGGGGTTCCTTCTACGGTCTGATGGCCATCGTTGCCCCTAAATAACGGACCTCTATTCCTCGTTTGTCCCTGAAGAGATGGGTTATACAGTATCAAGTGGAGGCAGTAACAGCGGATATGTTTTAACATTACGCTACTGTTAACGTTACCGGCAATCAGCTGATCGATTGGAATATGTACAACTTGTTAAGATCACACACTAAAATCTTCTATAGTGGGAAGATAGTTTAACACAATCAACAATATACTAGCTACAACACATGTAACGTTATCTTATAACTTATTTACCAATCTTGTTAAACTGCCGCTGTTAGCTAAGGGTAGCTTCCTAGCATGTCAAATTACGGTACCAATAAAAGTTATAATTCGTGGTACAAAAATCATTACCGACTGTAAAATTAACCAAATATACGTATACAGGTGGCATATGTTATAATTCTAGCAAAAAGACTCACATTCAACTTACATTAGTATTAGTATCCATCGGTCTCGCTATCGCGTCTAACTGTTGTTAGCCCCGCCCCTTCCGCTACGTAGCCAAGATGGCGACCGTTGAGTGTGGAAAGTGTCCATTGATCCATACTCAACTTTCTGGCCGTTTTGAGTGCACCATCCGGGTACTCTAAGTGCACTTCATTTGACCGCACTTCGACAATGTGAACGCACTATGTACTCAAATAGTTAGTATTTAGTACAGAAGTGCGCGATTTGAGACACAGCCCTAGTCACCCTTTTTTACATAAGCAGATTACTCCAATTCTCTTCCCTGATTCCACCAGGAAAACATCATTACCGGCATCTGTAAACACAATAAGAAAATCAAAGATTGACTATTAAGTGCAAGGCGTCACTTAGTTATTTTTGTAAACAAACAAAGAAATGTGTGCAGCTCTATCTGTTAACTATAAGTATTGGATCAGGACTTGGTATCTGCAGATATTCAATATTTTTAAAAAAACGGATCGGTTTGGGGGTCAAAAAAGCTGATCGGGACATCCCTATGTATGACATTTGGGTTTTATGTGTGCATAAGCTCCCTCTCTTATCTATGCTTTACCATTGTCTATTAGCTGAACCAGCAGCGGGCAGAAGCCACTTCAGGCATTTCATATGGGTGTGTATTGTCAGCATCCATAAAGATGACAAGGGAGACTGTATATTGGTAGCGTGGTCTACTGCCATGTGTCATCTGTTTCTTTAGGGCCTATCTGAGGACACAAGGGGACAGGATCTGATTCAGCTTTGCAACTACAGGCAGATCAGGACCAACCGGCTCATTGTAATGGCAAATAAAGGCGTTAGAGGCCTTGTTGGTACAGAAAAGCCAGCCACCCATTGTCTCTGTCTTCACTTTTCACACTAAGCCTGGTACTGTGCAAGGCTGCGCCCACTTCCGTTAAATAAGCATAGGCCTTGCTTAACGGTCATTACTGCTGTTCTCAGTCTGACTTCGTGGATCGTTATGCTGAATAGATGTGTCCCATTCTGTGTAGGGGCCAAGCATGGACAGTGAAATGAATTACACAGAGCAGTGAGTACTCTCCCTCCATGGCTAATATGAACCCCACTTATGAGTGTGATCCTTGTCCCTGTTTTTTCCATCCAGGGCCCATTTTGGCACATGCCTCTGTGCTATCAAAGATAATTATGGATATTAGCTATGTCTTCATTGTAGTCTCAATGAGTCGTTAAGAATTAAAAAAAAAAGTCCATTAAAATGTGTGAGAGAAGAAAAGCTTAAAAACCTTTTTTTCTAAAGAAACCTTTAGGATGTGATAGTAAAGAGTCATGGCAGTAATCCTCAATGCCACCTGGGAGGCCAGTAAACTCAGCATGACAGAAAGGGTGCATTGTCGTTTCATGGCTGGCTACAAGATCAGACAGAGTAGGCCTCCTGCTATTCTATTGCTTCTTAAACGTGTCAGCCATCCTCACCGAAGGAAATTGTGCTCCAATGATAAAAAATAAAAAAGCAATTTAATGGAAACAACGATCAAAATATACATAACAATAAATTGCAAACCGAGAACAGGGCTGCAGCCAAATTGTCAAGCGATAGAAAACACCTGGAGGATGGAGCAGGAAGCTTTGGACTTTCTCCATGCCTCTCTATAATAAGAAAACAGCAGGGTTAGGTTGGGCACGTAGTAGAGATGGGCAATATGGAGAAAATCAAATATCACAAGATTTTTGACCAAATACCTTGATATTGATACACAACGATATTGTAATGTTGACTGTTGGTGCTTTCACAACATATTTACACAAAGATATTTTTGATAAATAATCATCAGTAGTGAATATAATGACTAAGTGGGTAAAGGCAAATAATAGAACAGGTGCAACAGTCTGGTAAGTTCAGAAAATGATATCACTTTACTGCAAGGCTGCCTTTAAAACCAGGAAAAGACAACACTTGTGCCATATTATGATATTACAATATCCAAAATTGAATACGATATCTAGTCTCATATCACGATATCAATACAATATCAATATATTGCCCAGCTTTTAAGATCAGTAGTGACAGAGACCTTAGAGCCTTATTGTTACAACAGATGTCTCTCTCTGCTGTGCTTGATCAACATCACAGACCATCGAATCATTTGAATTGAAGTACAGACACTCTTTGTTTGAAGTATTAAGAAAGGCATAGCTGTTTATTTCTCTTGTGCCTTGCATGTATCACTTTGTAATGAGAAGCATTGCCTGAGATGAAGTTGCCGGACTTGACAAGTTAACACTTCCAAACAAAACAATTGGATTAAAAGAATAAAGGCACAGAAATGACGGCCAAGAATAGTGACATTTGCAAAAGAGTAGGAAATCTTCGTCTTCGTTTAGATAGTAAACAACATTATGTGTCTTATTTTTCATAAGCATCTGCTACAAATTCATACATGACATGCATAGTGTAACTCAATAAGCTTTACATATGCAAGATGAATTTGATTTTTTTTTTTTTTTTTTTTAGTTGAATGTCTGGGTGTTTGTTTGGGGATGAGTGAAAATCCATATCTATGTCCACGTCTACTTATACTATATTAGTATCCTTCTTCTGTTCTCTGTGTGTCCATATGGATTATTCCCCTCTCTAATCACTTTCACCTTAAGTTCTTTCTCTTGCACATTGGTGGCAGAATCACACACTGAGGAATTCAAGATTTGCATCAAGTAGACAGTAGCTATGTTTCCATCCACACATTTTTATCCAAATTAAGTGATATCGAATGAAAAATTACTTACGTAAACAGTAAAATTTGATGGAATTTCATGAATAACGACTCAAAGGAAATATGCTCGGTCTCATCGGATTTTATCTTGATCGATATACAGCTTATGCGATAAACGCTGATGGAAACGTTATTTGCCAAATAAATAATGAACTGCGATTAAGTATTTTAGATAGCAATAATCTATGATATGCCATAACTGATCAGGGCTTTCCAAAGGAAATGGCCAACAAAGGTTACGACAAGCCGTGGCGTGAATGGAAGGCGCTCAAACAGCGAGACGTCTCATAATCGAGTTGTCTCGCAGCGGTGCCTGGGGGAATATAAAAGCCAAGTTGCATCTGCATTATCATAGTGTCAATCATCAATGTGTTGATAATGTTGTTTTCCTTGTTATAACTTGATATGTCACTATCAGCTGGAACACAAGCACTATTACAAGTTTGCAATATTGATCATGTGTTGGTAGATGGCGCCATCCATTTTGTCTAGCAAAACTTTGTTCGCAAATGTTTGCTTGAATGTTGTGCGATTCAGTGCGAAAATAAATGGCAACACTGTTAAATGTCTAAAATCAATTTGATCGCAAAACAGCATGTGACGTGATTACGCACAGGTTTTTGTTCGCTTTAAAGCCGTTGGATGGAAACACACTTTAACCAGCTTCATTCGCGTGAGTTTTTTTTTTTTATTTTTTTATCAAACTTCAGATAATTCGATTGACAAGTGGAAGGAAAATTAGCTAGTGTTTGAATCATCTTTCTCTGGCTCAGCCTCTTGTCACTTCTATTCACTCTCCTCTCTTTCTCTTATACATTGAAGGTGTAGTATTATCCCTTGTTTCCATCGTAAAGTCATTGTCACATGCGCATGCTGAAATGGTGTCACAAAGTTCAATATTTTGAGTGTCTCTTGTGGGAAACAATCTTCCGACTAGCACTGCCACATTGTGTGTCACTTAGTAGGGTTCAGTCTTGAGGCTTAGTGAGAAAATAGTCCATATTGTTTGTGACATTCAGGTTCTGTTTCTATGAGGAGTGTGTGCAGGGCCAAGAGTTCAGATCTCAAGATTTCTTGATTTAAAAAAAAAAAAAACTCATGACCAATTTTTAAAAATGAATGCTGTGTCAAAAGCAGCTAATGAATTGAATATGCCCTTTGCACATACGTAGGGTAGAAATATATATATATATATATATATATATATATATATATATATATATATATATATATATATATATATATATATTGATTGTTTGGAATGAAAGGTTGAAATTGGAAATTTCCATGTGGCTAAATCACTCACTATGTGTTACACAGAAAATTGATTGATTGATTATTCTTCTAAGTAAATCAGTGTTGTGGCCACTATGGGTGGGGGAAAAATTGATTCTTAGATTCATCACGATTCTTTCTAGAACGATTCAATGCTCGATTCTGATAAGTTAAAAATCGATTATTTAAAAAAAAAAAAAAAAGGATCTAAGTGAAAATGGAAATTGCTCAATAATTTTTTGGTATACAGGGAAATTACTCTGCTTTCTCAAGTCTTTCTCCAACAGTAAATGTTTTTATCTGTAATGGAGATCAGTGGTGCTTTGTTAGCTTCACTATTGTTCAGTAAAAAATTGGTTTACACATCAAAATGTTACGAGCGTATAAAGCCACTAACGGTGACTGTGAGGTTCAGACTTTTACTGTGGTTCGTGCAAACCAACACACCCATCACGTCCTGAAAGTCACAATGTCTTCTTTTTAGTTTATTTATACTATGTACGGGATGTCCATTTCACTATCAATCATCTTGGTCACAAACATTTTCTTGGATATGAATAAAGGTCCATCTTATCTTTTTGGCGTATGCGCAGCACAAGATGTATCTCAGCCACATGAAAAAAATGTTATTAAGGAACTAGGACTTAGCAGTTTTCCCTCTGACTGCAGTTAAGCTTCACATATCTACAACTGAGGTACAGGAGAGGAGAGAAGTAGAGGTTATAAAGCTGTAGTTTGGGGGAGGGGGAAGTAGAGCATGTCTACAATAAAGTGAAGGGACATTTCAGTTCACCCTCAGGGAGCATTGGAGAGTAGGTGTGAAAAATAGGCTGGTCTTAGTGTTGTAGAGTGACAAAACATTATCAGACAAAAGAAGCAAAGATTCTGTTCTGTCTGGGTTTGTGTGGGTGTGAGAATGCAGCTGGCTGTGAACGTAATTGACAATAGTAATGGACATTAAATTGGACAAGGTCCATTGTCCTGCTAAGGATAGCAGGACAATGATCCTGCCATATATACATAGAATTATGGTGAGTGAGGCCTTTAAAGAGGATATTCTTTATACTACCTTGTTAGTGGTGTGGGTGAGTAAAAAGGATAATTTGTGTGTGTGTGCGCGAGCGTGTGCGCGCACAAACATCTTTCTGTGTTTAAAAAAAAAAAAAAAAGACCCTGTGCGTGTCTTATGAGTGTCATGATGTAGTGCTTGGAGCTAGCCCTGTGCAGGCTAAATAATTAGTCAAATCATGAATTCTACTCGACACCCATAGGAACAGTGCCACCAAAGCTAAATATTACCCTCTGAAGTGGTGCTTATCTCTCTGTGTGGGCTGGAGAAATGGCAGTACCATATAGCCTATGTGTGTGAATAGGGATGTACATGGTTTCTATTATTTAACCTAACATTTATATTTGGAATTAAGGTATTTTTTGCTGTGTCTTAAGCTTCAATTTTGTGTCACCTACATGCCTTGATGAAGCACAACACTGTTGCGTTGGAGCTAATTGTCAAACTATCAATTTTATTCCCTAGTATTGACTTCATGTTTATCATATAGAAGTATGTTAAGCTCTCTCTGATAATTATGTATTCCTGACCTCCTGTCCCTTGTGTTTTTTTTTTTTTGTGTTTATGTGCAGGAGCTCCAGTTTGAGCGGCTAACCAGGGAGCTGGAAGTGGAGAGGCAGATTGTGGCCAATCAGCTGGAAAGATGCAGACTTGGGGCTGAGTCGCCAGGCACTGGTAGCAGCAGGTAATGAGAAGATACACATACACATACACACACATGGATCCACAACCCAACACATGGTGTTTTCATCCTTCACAGCAGTGACCATATTCCATAGTGTAACCTTATGGCATAGTGATAGAGCATCCCAGGATGCACAATATGAGGAACTGTAAATCTAAAAATCACCCCTTTTGTCCTGTTATTTAGAAATAGACAGAATTGTTCCAGTGTTATTGTAGCTTATCAAAAGCGTGGTTTAATTTAAACGTGCAGGAATCTGACGTTTTATCACTTTTATGGTGAGCTCAAATTAAAATATATAAACAACTGACTTTTTAGGAAACCTATTAAGCCTAGGTTTTATCAGTGACAAAATGGGCATGCATTTTTTAAATGTGCTTAATAGAGGAGTGTTGTTTGAAGTGCTGCACTAAGTTCTGGGAACTCATTCCTATTTCATCAGCTAAGATTCAAGGCTGCTTGATAATCACACTTCAGTGACCACATATTCTTTCCTGTCTGCTGTGGCTCAGACATTTCAGGTTCATTTGTACAGCTCAGTACCATGTACAATATCCCAGTGGGCTTCACAGAGCCTCTGTGAAGAAGGGTTGACACCGGTCAAGTATTGCCTCCAATGTCAAAAGATTTAAATAAACATAGTCTTGATATGTATGTCTGTATTTTTACATAAAAACAAGTCATAGTAATGTGGTTTAAAGTGCTATGTCTGTGTCTTGTAACGTGCATTGAGTTGTTTTCAGTTGTAGTTGGACTTAAGTTATATGTGTAACATCTTTCAGCTCTGGTTAATAATGTAATTCCTTAAAGTGGCAAGGGAAATTACAATAGAGGTTAATAGACTGTGACATTTAAGAGATGGCTTAATGGTCAGAATTTTCAGGCACTGTTAATATGATGATGTTTTTTGTTGCTTTTGCTTATTTGCTTCCATTAAGGCCAGACATTTTGTTTTCTAGGAAAGCAAAGTAGTGTATTGTGTGAGTATTTTACTAATGATTAACCAAACCACACTGATGCATAGCTGTTTTAGTCGTATGTGTTATGTCTCATTGGAAAGTTCACGATTACACCTAAGGTTGTTGAGGATTATGGTCAGACTTTGAATTAATCAGCTCAGTTTGGCAGTTTCCTCTATCTCCCTTACTCCCTGCTGTATTAATAAGTTATCCAATGTTAAAAAAACTATCTAATTGTTCAAAGTATTCTCAAATGGTCACCTGATGCCAGGTTTGGGCCACATTTGTTCTGCAATGGACCATGATACAATTGGGTTATATCTCGATTCATGACACTTGGTCTGAATAGAGGCTGTAATGGCTCTCTGTGATCTCTTCTGGCTTTGTAATAATAACCCTATGCATTATTGCACTCCAGCTTGCATACCTGCAAAAACACCCATCTAGTACCAGCAGATTGTAGTACTCACGAGTAAGAGTGTTAATTTCCCCTTTCCCCCTTTTAGAGAGGCCCAGGTAAAGAGCAGCTTCAAGTGCTGCCAAAAAGGTCTGGACAACAGATCTCTGAAAATATACACAGTCAGGCTATTTACTTTAATTTTCTCTTTTAGAAGTACTGTAATTTTAGACCTCAATTTTAGTGTATCCAAACACACCAGTGATCATATTTGGAGATACAAGTGTCGGTCACAGTGAAAATCAGCAGCCAAAGCGGTTTTGTGCAGCTTTCAGCTCATTGTCATTAAACCCATTAGTGGCATCAGTTAACATTTAGTCAACCAAAAGAGGAAAACCAACCTTGTTGGACAACAAGACGCATGTAATGCCAGTAAATATGGAACATGGATTTGACCTCTAGTAAATGTTTGCCATAATAATTAAATTAGCTGAAATAATAATAATCATCAGCTCGTTGGGACTACTACATCATTGACGTTATGTCTTTACAAGGTCATTGCAAAGGCTTACTGGAAAATTGAACAGTGGTTTTATACCATTTGATCTTGATGGATGACCTGTATTGAGTTTAACCCTTGCTTCTTTTAAGCATATATAGCAGCATATTAATAGAGACACGTTTTTATGTTTCTTTTCCCTGGTATATACATTCATTTAAAATAAATAGATAATTTTATTAAGAAGCCTTACTGAGCAGTACTTTCTTTAAGGGAGAAACTCTTGTGTCAGCATTAGATGTTTTGAGTGATGGCGATGTTTGAAAATGGGGAAAAAAAACATTTTCTTCTCTTTTGTAGACATTTTCAGGTTCCTTTTGTATGCTGAAAAATGCTGACTCTGTAGGACTAGCTAACTTGTTTGTGTGGAACAAAGAGTGCGTATACATGCCTTGCTAAAATGTATAGTCTGTGTTGCTCTTTGCCAACAATCTTGCCCCCTTGACCAGATAACCTGGCCTGAAAAAGGGAAAATATCATTAAAAGATGCTTGTGTTAGTCCTAAAAATAATTTGTTAAAGCTTCAACGCCTGCTCCCAACTGTTTGGCTTGCATTGCCTAATGCAGTCCCACAGGATAAGATGATTCTTTTAAAATATATTACCTATCACGCACAATTGGAAAAATAGCCCTTTTAAGCGGAAATAACTTTTAAAGGAACTTGGTGTTTAAATTAAAAACACAGGGTCTCAATGTAGTTCTTGGCCTACAAAAAGAGGGTAGTACTGTATTTTCTATTAGCCTATTATCTATCTGAGAGGAATTTCTTATTGCAGCCTCAAGGCTTTGATTGACTGAACAACAACTGTACAGCTTATATTCACACAGAAATTAACCCTTGTGTTCAAATCCTCTAAAGAGCCCACTGTTTAGCTGTGCATCCCGATATATTTAGAGGTTCATGTTTTTAGTTGCAGCAGAACAATCTTAAAAAAAAATCTATATTTTGGTGTATTGGTTTTTTGGAAGGCAAATGGCCAAAAGACCTCAGAAACATAGTTAAGGGTTGAAAAATGGGTAAATAATTGGCTCTCCAGCAGAAATCTACCTCTGTCATCCAGGTTTTTTTGTAATGCTATTCTGAGCCAACTTTTCCATTGACATTTTTTTTGAGAAATCCAGTTTCTGCCGAGAGATATAATCACATTTTTAATGTAAATGCAGCCAGTCTTCCCACTGGGGGACCGGTAGCCATCCACCACCTCCTAGGAACTCCTAAAGAAAACCTGTAACACAATTTTCACATCGTTTTTAAAGCCAGAGATGGACAAATAAATTGGCTTTCACTGTAGATTTGTGTGTGAATGAAGATTACTTTTAACCATTGAGCTCACACTGCTTGGCTCAATAGCTCAGCGGGATGACGGCCGAGGTGACAGCACACTTAAGGGTTGTGATGAGATTCCTTACATTTCATGATACCTCCAAAGTTGACCACCCCCTTCATTTCTACAAGCATATAGAGGGTGGTCATCAAACTTGACCTCTGGCAAAACTCCTAATAGATGAAACCTCTAGCCAGCCAAAAGGATTGATGGGAAATTAAAGTGTGCTGTCAGGTTTAGGCCTGTATATCAGCAACTGCAGTTTTACAATCTCTTTCACGCTGCCTTCACCCAGCTGCTGGTCGGAATGCAGCAAGCATGGTGCATCATCATTATGGTTGCCATTCTTCTACTTCATCTACCATGGTTCAGTGGAGCACAACTCCCCAACTTCCTCTTTTTAATTGCCTGTGTGCTCATTAAAATTCCGAGAGCCATGTTACTTAAAGCTCAAGTGTCACCTTAGATTGAAAAAATAGCAGCAGTTGCAACATTGGATTTTTTGATAGTAATGACCAGCAGGTAGAGGATATCGAAAAGAAAAGGGTGGGAACAGGGTTGGGAACACAGGGTCTCCTGCTTGGCCTCTGTCTGTCTTAACACCCCAGCCTTGGAAAAATGGCTTTGAGAAAGGCAATCACTTTTTCTTTTGTCGTAAAATATTTCAAAGGTACATGAATTGGAATTATTAGGTGGCTATTATTAGACTGCTCGCAAGGCTGTTGTACATTTTCTTTTTAGGCCTTACAATAATTATCCCATGAAAAAATATAAAACATTTAGTTAGATCTAGAAGGATTTAGTGTTGCTTACTGCCTCCAAGGAGGTTGTGTTTTTGGTTTGGTTACTTACCTATTGACCCAATTTTCATAAACTTAGTGGAAGGGTATATCTTGGACCAAAGAAGAGCCCATCAAATTTGGGAGTGGATCAAAAACGCAGGGTGGACACACATTTTTATATTTAGTTAACATTGAGTTTGTGCTGCATTCATGTGGTTGAAATAATTTGAAAAATTAGTTCCTGACTGTGAAAAATCACACCGCATTACATTGTGAGTAGGCCTCGGCATCGTTCAAAATCTTTCGATCTGGTGCCAATTTCGATACCTCAGTTTCAATGCCAGTTCCTTAACGATACTTTTTTCAATGGCATATGTTTAAAAATACATTTCAACATCAACACAAATACATTAAACACAAAACTTCTACTTTCCAACTTAATTGTAAATCAAAACAGTTTTCAAAATTAAAAAAAATCTGGTAACACTGCTAACTCAGAGTAACATTAGTAACACTGGTTGTGCTTTTGCATAGGGGTGCGCCAGACAGATACTCAGGATTTGTATCAATCTGAATTTGGCCAAAATAAACAAAAAAGAGAAATATTTTTGCCACATGAACATATTATAAATAATAAACTAATGACATTGTTTACAGGCTAATATTGAATCAACTGAAATGCAAAGGTGTGTGTGTGTGTGTGTGTGTGTGTGTGTGTGTGTGTGTGTGTGTGTGTGTGTGTGTGTGTGTGTGTGTGTGTGTGTGTGTGTGTGTGTGTGTGTGTGTGTGTGTGTGTGTGTGTGTGTGTGTGTGTGTGTGTGTGTGTGTGTGTGTGTGTGTGTCGGAGCTCTGCTCTCTGTCTTATGCAGAGAGGGCAGAGAGGACAGATAAACTTGCGATTACCAGCTCTCAGGTACCGAAATTTGGTACAGAAAGATAAATATGTTTTTGATACTCATAGGATCGAAGTATTTTGTTCAGTGCCATAATGGAATTAAAATAGACCCCCATCATCACATACACTTCACCATACATAGAGATTGGCATGGTTTTATTTCAGTTAGACTAATAGTTTGATTTGCATTGAGAGATGATTTTATGGAAAGTATCCCATGCCAATCTCTGTATGGTGAAGGTTATGTGATGATGGGGGGTTATTTTAATTCCAAAGGCCAAGGGAACTTTATCAGGATGCATAGTATCCTGGATCCATGAAATAACTGGCCTTTAATAATAAACATCTGCCTGCCTCTATGGGAATTTAACATAGGGGTATGTATACTTATTCCCCCTGCATTTTAAAGAAGAACATTTATTTATTTACAATACATTATTCATTCACAAAGAAAATTGGTGTCCTTAAAAGGTTGGATTTTTCCTTTTTTCTTTTTTTTTTAATTAAGGCATTACGATCTATTAACAAAAGATGAATTTTTTTATTCTACTTTTTAGTCAATTTAAGCATGGGCATGTAAACTTATTAGCTCCACTGTATAAGATTGTTTTCTCAGAGGAAACATCCATACCAATTTATTTCCAATGGATTGAATGGATTTGTGCCATAATCTACTGGGTGCTTGGTCTCATGATTTCCTGCTCTGAGTTTGCCATTAAGTATGATCCTTCATCCACTGACCCAGGACAATTCATCATCAATCACCCGCACAATAGATCCTTTCTGTTTTGCTGCTTGGTATCCTCAGTGTTGTGGCTGAGTAATAGTCATAGACTGTGACCAGTATTCTAATCACTCTGAGATTATCCCTGTGTGCTGAGATATACACTAGCATGCATGTCAGGATTAGGTTCAGATGTCACTTTGTGCTTGTACACTGAGTGTGAGTGAATGTACTGTATGATTACTGTTGATTTACTCTAGGAGCTTGCCTCACTTGTCTGTGCTCAGTTTTAGCTCCCATCAGAATGTATCCCATCCCCATTTGTACCTTTTTGGCTTAGCATATTTATTAAAGCTGCAGGTGGAAAAACGGCTTCCCAGTCCCACATTAATAGATTTTTCTGTCAGCGCTTACAGTTCCTAAAACAAAACACTAGCCGTCACCAAAGGGGACTTTATGTCTTGATAAGCAGAGATGACAGGAATTGACTTTATATCAGCGTTGTAAACATTAAAACTGCTTTTAGGTGGTTAACTCTGAACCTCCTAGCGTTTCTATTTCAAACACAGTGATTACCATTAGAGGTCGGCCAATTCGGATTTTGGGCATTTTTTTGGGCATGGGCCGCTTTCTTTTTAAAAGATGTTTTCTTTGGGTTTTTTTCTTTACTTTTTTAAATTTTTTTATTCAGGGCAGAAGTGAAGATCCACTACCATTTTTTTGTGTTAGTGTTAAACATTTTTTTCAGGCCTAAAACAAAGAATTACTGCTGGTTGGCTACTACTATTGTTAAAATTGTTAATTTATTTTATTTATTAAGTTTGCAGATTTGTGTTCCAGAAGTTTGATAAATGCTGTTAATTGCACAAAACTTATTTGACCTGTTTCATTTATTTATTATATTTTTATACATTATTTATACAATATGTTTTTATATTATACCTTTTTTGATTTAAGTATACAAGTGCAGATTGGTTAAGTGGTCAGTAAATGTTTTTGTTAAGAAATTTAGTGTATGTTAATTAATTGTTAGTGTTACATTTCATCTTTTAAATAGAGGTTTAAAAACAAGTACACATTGGCCAAAATAAATCGGCAGCATTTATCGGCCATTGGCTGACCCTGATTTCTGAAGATCGGCATCAGCCAGAGAAAAACCCTTATCGGCCGACCTCTACTTACCATCTGTCACCCTTTTTGTGAAAGACCCAAGAAAATAATGCAGGCTGAATGGTGTCTCTTCATGATGAGTTCACTCATGTCATTTGCTGTGGTGTATGTATTCACTTTTTTCATCTCCTGTTTTCCCCCCTATAGCTCGTCTGAGAAATCCCTGCCTTGGAGAGCTGCAGGTATGTCAACTCAAATACTAAAATGATTGGATAGCGATCTCTGTTCCTAACAAACATCTTTTTACTGTTAATTTTTACCATGTGTAAATTAATTCAGATCATATTTGGTGACCTCTACACTCACTCATTGGTAACTTAAGAATTACTTGTCAAACAATTAATGTGGAACAAAAACAACAAATTACTGCTTACTCCATAGAGTTTTACTGAAATGGGGTCACAAGGCCACCCACTATCTCGGGGAGACTATAGACTTATTTAAGTTTTTTTCTCTTCTGGTTTGATGCAACCTAGCGTACATTCACAGAGTAATTCATTTCTGTTGACCCTGATTACATCTTTTTGGACCTGTTAAGACCTATAGTCAGTGATCAGTAACCACTGTTGGACAGAAATACCCATCAGCTTACATATTGTTGGTTTACTTTGTGGGGTCCACACTAAATGCTAGAGGACTAAACAGTTCTGTTCACTATCACACATGTAATATAAGTAAGGCTTAACTGTTCAGCTCAATGATGATTTAATATTGGCAGGAAGTGTGCGTGCGTGCGTGTGTGTGTGGTGCAGGCATGTTTTACATTTCCTCAATAATCATTGCTAACAGCAGCCTTGGGCATATTCTTGTTTAAATATTTATTTAAGCTATTTTGCGCCAACTCATACACAACACCATCAGTGATGTGGAGCAAAAGGATCTCTCTCGGACCCCTTTGGTCTCTGTTTGTTTAGTCCACATCCTTGAAGGATCTTCAGCAGAGACCAGATAATGAATTGAATTTACTATTATGTGTTTCATGGCTTATTAATTGCATAGTGGAACTTAGCGAATTTCTGCAATGGTTATTAATCTTTTATTGTTGATCCCGTCAGAAAAGCCTATGGGGGTTTATAAATGTACATATGCACCAGGAATATTAATACTACACTGTTTTCTCATTTGTTGCCTATTCAACATTTCATTGCTGAATGCATTTCATTAGTATTTGAACAGAGCCGGGGACTAATCACTATTACTGTTTTGCTTCATATTGATTTCTCATTGTAGTGTAGATGATAAATTATAATCTGATGTGGTAATGTACTTTTTCCAATCTAAATGAATTAAAGTGTAATGGGCCGCGTTTGTCTGTGAGGCTTATTGGCCTCATGAGCCAGTGTTTGTCTCCACTGTCTGAGAGTTGGGATAGAAGTGTTACTGTGGAAACTAGCCTTTTAGCCCCAGGAAATGTCAATGCATTCACACCTCATGTCCACTTAGAGTTGAAGACAAACACCCCAAAATGAAAGCTCTCTCGCTGTTCCTGTCCTCTCCTGTCTCCTTTGTTTCACTTCTGATTTTTTTCAGACATGCACTCTCTCAATATGCTGACAGCTTAACAGCATCATGTTAAAAAAAAGGCTCCATGCAATGTGCATCATTAGGGTCTTTTTTATTTTAATTGTAATTTTATAAAGAATATGGCATGACAAGAGTCATGTCTACGGACTCTTCAACATTTTTTAAGAGCAATTTGTAGGTTAAAGTTTTTACTGACTTTATACTTTAGGTTTCATGAATATTATGGTTTAAAAAGTTAATATATAATTTCATATGTTTAATACTAGATTTGATACTGGCTGAAATGTGATTGCAAATGTTACCACAGCACACTATCACATACTTCTTTCACACCGCTGACCATTATTGGGCCAGGGTTGTGTGATTAGTGTTCAACCCTTCTTTTGGAAAACCAAACCAAGCCAGTACACATGGGTCTATCCCTGGACAATTCAGGCCACATCCACACATACCAAAACAATAATTCCCCCATCTTCCCTGGCATCTTTTCAAGAATATATGCATCCAAACGGATCCATTTGTAAATGACTGAACACGCTACTCCATATTCCAGGCCTATTGGTGGTGCTTGATAGGTGGATATTTATGCATGTAAGAGTTAAAATTTAGTTAACCATTCAAAGGGAGCTTTCAGGGCAGAGTCAGCATGAAGTGGACACTAGGGTGCAAGAATAGATCAGAATGTGGAAACTAGTAGAAGTGTCTCACAAATAAGGAGTTGTTTAAAAGGTAACTCTGTCTCACAGTACTAGATCAACTGACCACTGCAGGACAAGAAGACGCAGTTATTATATAAAATTATAAAACGCAGTTATTCTGATGGTCATTGGTCACTCTGATGGTCATTGGTCACTCTTGTATTGTAAATTATCTGAAATACTTGGATTTGTCATCTTTGAAGTCTTCATCGTCTCCTGACCTCAACCCTTTATTAGCGCTGTTTCTGCCACAAAAAAACAGAAGAAGAGGCAGAGCATGCGCATAAAGCTTGCACACTGTATACAAACAGTATATTTTGCCCTAGTAACCCAAATAGGCTCAATATTTTCGCCAGCAAGAACACCAGCATGTAGTTCGCCATTGTTGTTAGAGACGTTGTTGCGGGTTAAGAGGTTGAAGGCTAGAGGTCGAGGGGTGTGGTGATGAAATCATAGATACGCAAGTATGCGGCTTCGCCATCCAAACGAAGACGCACCTGCGACCAGGTTTTAAAAAAGCCCGTCTTCAGGCAGTGCGTTACACGATTCGTTTTGACAATCCAAACGATGCAAAACATGTGCGTTTGCACTAAAAAGCACATCCGTGTGGATGGCCCCTCAGAGATCACCTGGGTCACAACCTCAGAGCAATGCATAACAATTACCTTAAGTGCTAGAAACGGGCTGGGCTTTACACGTCATATTCAGTGAACAGCTAACATCACATACTCCTGTCCAGCTGTATACCACAAGAACTAACTGTTTTGCAGCTACTTTAATTTGTCATTGTACTGTAGGGATAGAGAAATAAATCTTATTTTGTGTTTGTTTTGCAGTGATTACGTTCTAAAGCACAAATAACCATCAAACACTGATTTTGTGCAGGACGTTTTCCTCCTCTGCATATTTATTGCAGCAGCTGAACTAGGAGGTTAATATCGATTTATGACAATTTTTAAGACGAGGAGAAAACATTTATTGTTGTAAAAAAAAAAAAGTAAAGTTGGGCTTTGCTGTGGGCTTTTCGAGTCATTTTTAAAAAAAGAGAGATTCATGTTACCCAGCAGTCGCACTGAACTGCAGTCTGCATACGGGTATCTGGTGGTGCCGAGAGAATTACACTTTTCATATGTTTACGAGTCAACTTTCGAGACTGGGGCAGAGTAGTGAACATCTGGGCACTCACTGTAAGCGGACTGTTTGGAAATATATTGAACCACTCCACTCTGCTGTTGTTGAATATATATCGTTTTATACAGTCTTTGGTGAAAACCCAGCGTAAAGCACGGTGAGACAAATTTATGTTGACCTGTGAAGACTGCCCCACTGTCATTTCCAACCAATCATGTAATTTGTCCTGCCTCAACAGTCCTAGCCTGATTCAACCCAACTGGGCTAGGTCGCTAAGATGAGTAGATTGAGAAGGATTAACCCATTCAAACCCGAAAGTCCCAAAGTCGATCTGGGCATAACCCTGTTTGAGCCATTGGTGTGAAAGGGGTAATATTTAGGTTTTGGTAGCTATCGTCGTATCGTTGGTTAGTCACCAAGACACCTGGCCATCTCTCCTCTGGTTCTCACACCACAGCTCAATTTCTCACAGATGGCTATTATCTCTCTTCACAGTCTTAGGTTCCCAGCCCATTGAATGCATATAGCAGGCACACAATTATGCTGTGGTCCTTTTTATGTGCTTATAATGCATTTGTTTAACCTCCCCAAGCACAATATTAGCACTAGAATCCAGATGTATTGTTATTTAAATTGACCTAGCATGGCTCCATTATGTAACACGTCAGGGTCCTTTAACAACTGGGGTTAATAAAGCAGTAGAGAAAAACATTCAACTGCAAAATAATGTATAAAATGTATCACATTGTGTAAGAACAAAATTTCTGTCTTATATGTCAATATACCACTCTATCCAGTGTGGTCATATTTTGTGTGAAAACTACATTAACACCATAAAATAATTACATAAGAGACCTAATTATAAATGCTAAAAAACGCTGCCATCCTCCATGTGTGAAAAAGGGTTTCTGTTACTGTCTCTCTCTATTTCTTTCTTGCTGTCTCCCTCTGTTGCTCTTGCGCTTCTGTTGGCTTTTTGCCATCTCATTCCTCAAACAGGGTCAAGGCTCATGCTGTGAAAACCCTGTGGTCTAAAATGACACACTGTGTGCCAGACACCCAGTCACTGCCAGGATGAAAGGAGACAAAAGATTTCAGTCAGGTCATTAATACGTTTAAAGGACATATAAATGCTTTTTGACCTTATGATAGGGCTACTTGATAATCACAATTATTTTAGTCAATATTAATAGCACGAGTATTTAACATGATTACTCACTGACTTTAAAAAGATGTTGCATTTTTTAAACTTAAAAAGAGAATTGGTCACCTTGACAGTGAAATTTCCCCATTAAAAAATTATATTAATTGCGCAACCCTACCTTAGAACAATCTTATTTTACCTTAAAAACTCTGTTTGTCAGGGCCCATTGCATTGGGGGAAGCCTGACAAGCCAGACCCACATCAAGATGTTGAGCCTGGTAATTCAGCATTGGCAGGGCTCAATCCAAGGGGCGGGATAAATAGTTGTCTTTAAAATTCCCTTTGCACGCACTAGGATAACTCTACAACCAACCAAACCAACCAAAAACTTTTGCCGTATGCGGTCGGCAAAACTTTGAACACATCTTACTTTTTTAAGAACGACCAGTGCTGTTCTTTGTTTTGTTTTTTCTCAAAGAAAAGCCTAACTCCAAGTTTTCCAGAGTCACGGCCAAAGCAGATTCGAAAGAGCAGCAGCCATCTTCTTTGTTTTGAAGAAGCAGAGAATTCACACAGAACCGTCGCAATTCTGCCGTCATTACGTAAAGGCCGCCTAAAGACCCTATACACGATGTGATTGACCTGACCAGAATTTTGTTTTCCCAGGTCGCAAGCCAACAGCAAGTTCCTAGACAGACTCTAGCTGTAGATTACATTTGCTGCCACTAGGGTGCATCTAGATTTCTAGGCTACATTGGGGGTGCAATGCCTCACCATCCCCTCAACCCCCCAAAAAATAGTTAAGTAAAAACAAAAATACATAAAAAAATGGTAAACTACAATTGCCGCATCCACTGCACTGTATGAAAAGTCATTGCGAGTGTTAAGGAAAGTTTTTTTTTAATGACCCACCCATAGTCGGTGGGGTATATTATGTATATTATTATTTTGTTCTGTCACATTATACACCTCACCTCTCCCTGTCACTGTCACCCATGATGTACAGTATTTTTTTAATTATTTCAAGCAGCGCAAGAATTTTAGATTGTTTTCTACAACATTTAGTGTCCTGTATTAATTTGTCTGCAGGCCTTTAATCTGTCATGGCAGGAAGGTTTGGACCAGATTCAGACAGCCTCTCTAGTATGAACAAAATATAGTTCAACTCTAGCTTTCAGCCAAAGACAGCACTAAAGAAATATGGTTTTGTCAGTGTTGTTATCCTGATGAGTAAATTAGCCTACCTTTCTTGTCATATGTTACGATGGTACCGTGAGGGTATTAAGTCTTTTGCACAAAACTTACTTACTGTCTTAAGTCTTACTGTAATGCTGTGGTTTTAATGGCTGCATTACAATTGCATTGCTTGCTGAAATTAAGTAAATCATATTGTATCAAAATAATACTTTGAATCTTTCTGAAGGATTATGATGCAATAGCCTCTCAAAATATTTCCTTGATCCCTTCAATATTTGTAAAATTAAATAAAATGTATATTTTTATCCATTGCTATTTGTAATGCATTTTGAACGCTAAAAAATCTGATAAAGACTGGACGTGTATGTCTTTCTTTTTACCCAGCGGCTTTATTATCGAGTTAATAGGTGTGTGTGTGTGTTCGAGTCGGCCGCTGTCCATTTCCTAAGGTTCTGAAATGCAAACATTTCTTGACTAACCTACTTTTTTTAAAGGGCGTGCGCCCGTCAGCACCCACGGAGGAAAATATAAATTGGCGCCTATGCCAGCATAAAAGTCTTTTCTTGATTTGCTGCCTACTGTAATTAGAGATGGGTATCTTGGTAAAAAGACGCACAGAGAAAGACAAAGAAAGAGAGACCGTACACAAGAGACAGTGTGTGGGCGAGCGAGCAAGAAAGCATGACTAAACTAAAACTTAAATTTATATGGTTGTTATTTTAGGCAGGGTTATGTATTAAATTAGAAATAACAGCATTGTTGAAACTGACAGAATCAGCAAGGTGTATTGCAAATGGTGAGGGTGTTTGATACAGACTGAACTTGAAAGGAAAAGCAGGGGTCAAGCTAAATGTTTATTCTGGCAATCTGACTCGAGACCCGCTTGAGTACCATCTTAGATCTTTAAAGGTGGGAGTGCAAAATGCCAGGTTGTCAAACACCACAATAGGCTTCTGTGTCAACAGATTTATTCAACAGGTCAGCTTGGGCAACAAGGCGGCTTCTTCATGGGATTCAATTCTCATTTTCACACCAGCTAATCAGGCAGGATTTGACAGACCCTGGATGCCAATATTTGCCTCCCTGTTCCCCTTCAATTGCAGCCTATTGTAGTGATTGCAGATTTACCCATTGACACTGGTCACACTTAACTAGATTGTGATTACGGGGAAACATGGACATAAAAGGGCTAATTCCAGTTCCTGTTTGCCACAGTGGTTGTTATCGTGCAAGAAGTAATAGGAGATGTAGGGAAATGTTAGAGCATGGCTGTATACACAGTTGGAGTGACAACTTTGCCTTTTTAAATTAGCATGGCAGTAAAATGTAATGACTCCAACTGTACATAGGCGTGAAACTAATGTTGCAGAAATCACTGTCTATTTTTGTCCTCTCAACTCCATCAATTGTTGACTGTTTTAATGACTATTATCATCTTTCCATTGAAAGCCCAAACTGTAATTGTTTCAGACTCAAAGCTTTTCCTCTGTGTCTGACTCTTGCTCTGCTGTTTCTTCCCAGATGCCGCTGCCTTGGGGGACACAAAGTCTCGGGTGACTGACAGCTCACAGTCGCCCAGCTACCGCATCAGGACTGAGTCAGAGCAGGTGTCTCTGTACTCCCCAGAGCAGTCCTCCCTCCATCAAAGTGAGGGTCTGTTATTGCCTTCTCTTTATCGTCTGCAGTCTTCTTTTCTCCAACTAACTTTACCTCAGCATTGTCCCACTAAAATGTATATAATTCTTCACCTAAAAATCCTTCTCTTCTGATGATACGGAAAGTCTTTGTCCTGAACCTTTTATCTTTTCTATATGTTGTACTTTGAGTTTAAACCGATTACAGCTGATCCCTCATCACAGTTTATGAAAGGCTGAATATGGCACACTGAATTGCAGGGCTGGCAGAACATTCTACCCCTGCTGTGCCTTTTGTCATTAGCAATGCAGTCTAGGTAAAGGTCATGTCTATTACGAAACCATGTATGATGGGTCTGTCTCGTTTTCCTCTAACCCATCCCTCTCCCTCTGCATTTCATTTTGGGCCTTTTTCTGTCACGCGCTCTCAGGATCCGCGGTGAATTCACGAAGCTCAACCCAGATGAACTTGTACTCAGACAGTGGCTACCAGGATGCCAGCAGCGGTTGCCTCAACAGCCAGAACCTGGGCAAGGCTGAGCTGAGGATGCAGCAATCCTTCCCTGGCACTGGAACTGGTACTATGGGAAGGAATACCAGGGCCGAAGGCCAGGCTTCAGCCCAGGTACTGCCAGCAACATATTGCTGTTGTCAAGCACAACATTTATCCGTAACATTTCATCTTCTGAATAACACCAACATATACTGAGTATATTTTTTTAAATTAAGACTCTGGAAATTGAATTGAATAAGTGACAGTTAGCTTTTAATGCATGGCAACAGAGAAACACCAAAATTGCTGTTGCATGGCAGCGTTTAAAAAAAAAAATATATATAATACATATAAACCGTTTGCAAGATTGGCTGTCTACATTAGAAAATAGGGAAAGTACTTTAGCTTTCTGGAGGGATCCTAAGAAGCCATGTGCTGGGGCTAGGCGTACACTATGTGCTTATGGTTTTATCACATACACATAATATGCTTATTTGGTTTAAAGTTTATCTATTAGGCATTATTGTATTGTAAAATATTGTGGTTATTATTTCATCTTATTGTAATTTTTGTCTAAGTAAGCGTTCCTAAGTTGAAAACCGAGGCCTACTGCATGTGTGGTAATGATGGGTAAGGGGCTTCAGGATGGGAGGGGATGTGTTCATGTTGTAAACTGTATGTTTTGTATTTTTGTTTAAAGCAATAAAAATGTTAATCACAAAAATGAAATTGCCGATGCATGTTGTCCAGTGAAGGTGGCAATGTAACGCTTAAAGGCACAGAAGGCACCGAGAGCATTGAGCAGCAGCGCAACATAATCGTGCTTCATACAGCGTATACTTGCAGACCACTGAGAAACCAAATGGCACTATCACACATGACAGAGATGAGGGTGGAAAAGAGAAAATAAATATGGCCTAGAGTAAAGTCATGCCATGTAATTAATTAGTTTATGTTATGTGTTATTTAGCATGTCCTTATCACTGCACAAGTAATTTTATAACAGAGTACAACATGATTGTTAATGATTTGAACTGAAGA